>NDXB01020453.1:172217-191657 GCA_002631895.1 Agapornis roseicollis | reverse complement strand
CCACAAAAAAAAAAAAAAAAAAAAAGCAAAGGCAAAGACTTAAGTAAATAAATAAATTGTTCTTTCGCCCATCCTGTGTTGAAATGAACAAGGACAACATGTTCCTGTATCTCGCTCCAGTTGGGAAGGGAGGGGAGGGGAAAGGAGACAGAAGGAGTCCACATACACAGAAAGGCCACCAGTCTTGCATGATCAAACTTTTAACAAAGCATGTGGAAGAGTCACTGACTGCTGCCATTATATCCCAGTAACTCACATGCAATTTTAAGTTAAGTAAGGAGTTGCCAAAACAAAATGACTCATAGTCAGACACAACTCACACCTTGCTGCAACAGGATAAATTTAACATGTTATTGTTACCTAACTCACAGATAAATATGGCCTGAAAACCACGTAGAAGTGGTATTAAAAGAAAGCTGCAGTCTGTACAGAAAATCACCCAGATGAGTTACAAAGCCCTTAGCTACCTGCTATCCTTCAGCTATATACTCATATATGTATTTCATGCTGAAGCAGTCACTCTGCAAACTGATCTACGTTATACTTCATGGTATCCAAAATACTGTGCCTAAATATACATACATAGGAATCACTTTCATTCTTGACTTAACATGACAAAGCCGTCAAAATACCTCAGTCAAGTCAGCTAAGGATAAAGCAAAAGTGTGAGTGAGTAGTTAATGTTGTGGTACATTTGCAGTTACAGCGAGGGAGGCTCAGGCGAGGACAGCCCCAGCAGAGAACACAAATCACATGCTCTTGACTTCCAAATTTTTCTTCCTTTTCTATCCTCAGATGCATTGTGGCAGGATATTTCTGCATTGCTTTAACTGGAACAATGCTGATGAATATATGGGGGTTTTTTAACAGTTAAATACTATTACAGAGTTTTAAATAGTCTAAGCTCAGAAGGGCATTTTCTATTCAGAATGCTACAGAAACTGGAAAATGGAAAACTTAAAATACCATATGGACAATACAGGAATACTTCCGAAGGGAGAAACTTCTCTCTACATGTGAAGTTTCTTTTCCTCTTTGTTGCTTTTAAGAGCTCTGGAATTTAATCACTTGACAGCCTTACGTCATGTTTACTTGAGGATAGGTTACACATGGGTGGAAACAAATCTGACAATAATCTCCTATCAGTCTCTGCCTATTACATCACTCAAGAACACCGTGTGAGAAGTAACAAAGCAGGAAATAACTTGCAGTGAGCAGTGTAAAACAGATGTGAAGGAAAAATTAGATGTTACTCATACATAGGGAGTAACTGTGCAAAAAGGCCCCATCAGCACACGCCTGTAAATCTAGTTTGCAACCATCTGTGAACATATGGACAGAGGCCCAAGTTACAGCTTTACAGCTCAGCTCCAGAAGCATCAGATTTGGCAGGCTGTGATGAAGCTGTAACTGGTTAAATGAATGAAAGCACTTTAATCCCTTGAGAAGGCTAAGGCCCCTCAGTTGATAAGATTTCCATTTATTTATTTATTTTAAATACAGCATCTGGTCCCTCCAGAAAGAGCTTAAGATGCTCTCAAAGCTGCTTCAACTTTTGGTCTGCGCAGCAGTTGTCACACAAAGCCGGTCTCCTCCCTTTTATTTCAACAAGTTGGGTTTGGTTGGTTGGTTGGTTAGTTCAGGAGGTTTTGTTTGTTTGTTTTTAAAATCAGCTTTGCATTGGGCTCTTAAGAAATCACCAGTGTTTGTAATACCAGGGCAAACAGGTTCTCTGGCTGCAACTCAAACAGGAAACTGGCTTAGCCTGAAAGTCATTTTTTTCTGCATTAGTTTTCAGTTATTCTCTCCCCATCTAGTTCAGTACCTAATGACAGCTTTTCCATGGCACAAGAAGGGATCACTTTTCACATAGGAATTCTTATTCATACAAGGTTTAAAATGCTCAGTCTGTAGCCTAAGACCTTGCACTGTGTCATTAACTCGCTCAAGGCTGGATGAGTGCAATGAAGAAAGCGCAGGTTTCCACATCAACATTTCCTACTTCACAGCAAACCCCAAACACGAGATCAGGCTGCCCAGAGTTAATGTTCTCTCTCTAATAACTAAATCATATCCAGATTCCAGAACATACTTCAGACGTTAAGAATGGAAATTATGGTTAATACAGAGCTATTTGCATTACTCTCTCCATTAATAACTTTTCCTTTGGTTTAGCTCTATTATTTTCTTCCAGTTAGTTACACATCAATGCAACAAATGTAAAAGCTGAATAATGAGTTATGTATCAGAAACCACAATTCCTTTAAATATGTACTTTATCACCCTGTATTTTCAACATTCCTACATACTAACATGAAGTATTCCCACATACTTGTCAGTGAAAGGAAAGTTACTGCTCAGCTTCACGTTGACTGGGCTAAGCACATGCCGGCTGAATATGCCTCAGATGTACCGGGATTTGAGAGAGACAGACTTCTTATCAGACATTCCCAAGACAACTTAATTGCCTTTGAGAAGGAGTAAACTACAGAACTCTAAAGGATCTCTCCTTTTGCACTGGAACATCACTTTTGGAGGTATACTATTTCACTTCTGTAGCCACTTCACTAACTTTGATTTGCTTTGACTCCTTCAGAATCTCAAGAAAGAGAACTTCCAAGAAGACAGGACAATGTGAATCTCTCCTGAAGGAGCCGACAACTTCTTTCCATGTAAACAAACAGCACTAACATCTCAGTAGGAACTTAAAATGGTTCCAGCAAAGCTTAGCTGTTGGGAAACATCAGGTTGTCAAGCCTGAAGTGCTTTAAACCCAACATTTCAGGTTCAAAACCTTGCATCAAATTTACATTTGTGTAATGCGAAAGAGAAGCAGAGTTTACATGTGAATTGGTAAATGAATTTCTCTGGCATTTAAACAGTTGTCAGAATGGCCTCTTGTTTCTTGATAACTCAGACTGGATGATATCTTCAACAAAAAAGGTTAAAATTATATACTTGGGGGTTTTCTGCCTCAAACCAGCCAGTTGCCAACAAAATGGAAAACAAAAACATACTGACTGGATCAATTCAAGATAACTTCTACTGATCACAGAATGATAGGATAGCTTGGATAGGAAGATATCTTAAAGGTCATCTACTTCCAGCCCCCTGCTACAGGCAGTGACGCTTTCCACTACTACAGCAGGTTGTTCCAACTGCATTTTGAAATCAAAGTTGGAGGAAAACATTTAACAGATTAAAATATTCCAGTGTAACACTCCACACCCTAAGATCACACACTAAGATCAAAGTCAAGCCACATATGAAGTCCATCCCAAAATGTAATCTTAGCTGACGAGCTATGTTTTACCCATCTATAAATCCGCCCTTAAGGACATACTTTTCTAGTTAGGTATTCTAATCAGACTCCCAAATGAGCTTTTGTCTATCATGAATTCATTGTTCTGATGCACTGCAATTCTACACTGCTGGAGGCTCGCTGTTTTCAAGATACAATTCTCAGCAGTTGTTTTCCCCATATATTCATAATCATCACAGCATTGCTATCACTAAGGAACTTCACAATGTATTCAACAGCAGTCAATCCAAGCTGCAAGAACTGATAAACATGTGCATCATTTAGTTGCTGGAGTTCTGCAGTGGTACAGCCAGACTGGAGCAGCTCATGGCTATAATGCTACATTGTCACTCAGGAAATTCTGTGCTGAGGTCGTACCTACAAATACCATCAGCCTCTCATCCTCTTTCAGAACATATAACTGAAAAGTCACTGCTATAAAGTCAGTATAAATAAAAACCAAACGATACAGAGCAGTCCAGCTGCATTTGTACCTTTGAGGAAGATGCAATAACTAAGCAAGCTACAGTAAGCGACAGTGACAGGCCTGTCACAGTGACAGGTCCTTTGTAACCAGTGCTAGGTGTAGGCTCTGAGGACAGTTTCCTGCGATTACTCACTAACAGCTCAATTCTACAGCCCATAGTGCTGGGCAGGAGCTCAGTGGCAGAGAAAAAGAATATTAACAAGAAGAATGGATCATTCAAGTTTAATATTATTTGCACAAACCTGGCAATTTAAGATATTTAAACCTGAATTATTATTAGACGTGACATCACTAGAGTCTGGATCCACTACAAAAAAAAAGCATGGGACCCAAGAGGGTTAAAAACCAGCAGACAAGAATCCTGTCCATTTAGCATTCATATTCCTGTGCATACATTGTCTTATACTGACATATAAATTACATACATCCATCACCAAGAACCTGCCCTAGGAATTGCCCCAAAACCTCAAACTAGAATTTGATGATTCAACAGGAAGACTTAAGACAAACAGAGCAAGTAGAGCAGATGAAATAGTAAGCTTAACCTGTTCTACTTCAGAAACAGAATTTGGGACCTTATTACTATCAAACTGCGGCACTTACGATATGCTACTTCTGGAACTTGAGCTAATAAGATACAGGAAAATTA
Organism: Agapornis roseicollis; assembly: GCA_002631895.1. Lineage (NCBI taxonomy): Eukaryota > Metazoa > Chordata > Aves > Psittaciformes > Psittacidae > Agapornis > Agapornis roseicollis. The sequence continues at coordinate 187,220 of NDXB01020453.1, read as the reverse complement.
AGAGTGATGCCTTCACTACCATCAGAGAATTGTCCCACCCAAAGAGGACATCCCAAGAGCTCACACAGATCCTTAAGAAAAGGCAAATAAGCGGTTAAAAAATGAGGCTGAGAGGGCTCTGATAGACATAGCTGGGGATAAATTGTAAATCTTTGCTTGTACTCACAAGAAAACACACCTCAGCCTTACCCTGTCAGCAAACACTGCCCTCACTTCACCTTAGTCTCCTTCATGCTTTCTTCAACTTGACCCTAATGGTTCTTTTTTGTTTTGTTTTTTGTTTTTGTTTTTTTTTTTACACAGAAAGAGGAGTTAAATTCTTCACTAAAAAAATGAAATTAACCCCCCCTAAAGTATCCATCCATCTTCACTGCAGAGCCATTATCTGGCAGGGCACCGCAAGGCAAACAACAAAATCCATGTGATTTTTTTCTGCACAAGGTTCTTATGGTAATCCAGAAATGCTTTCTATGCCAGGGCATTCCCTCCTGTCCTTGTTTTTACCTAATGGAGCTTGAAAAGATTATATTGCAAATGAAAAGAGATTGTAGTAAAATAACAGTAAACCAATTATTCAGCATGGTGACACTCACATAATTCAAACCTAAAATCAGATCTGTTACAGTAATTGCAGATCTGGTGGATAAACAAGTATCATTCTCTTGTATTTGAAGGGTGCAAACATAGCCTTCAAGAATACAGTAAGCAATGTACCACCACCTTTCTGCAGCCTTTTCAAGCAAATGCTTGTGTTTCAAGGCAAAGCTTCCCACTTTTCTTAGTGGGTGTATATCAATCCAGTTAATCAAAAGTGACCTGTGGTCTATTACTTTGATGCAACTATAAAAGATACACGATTATTTAAATAAAAGTGTTTAAACTAACAAAATTAAATCCATTTTATAAAAGAGTGAAATGATCCATCAGCAGAAGCACTTATGGTTCTGGATTTAGGAAGGGCAGCCAAGGCAACATGGCATATCACCAACAGAACACGTAATTCCTGGATGATCAGTGGCATTATGTGACTGCTTCTGTTGCTGCCTATCACCACTCAGGGGAACAATCAAGTATTGAACTGTTAGTTTTCTAAAGATATGGCCTGAAATAGGGCAAAAGAACTGCATGGAAATCCCATGACTAGAGTTACTGAAGGTATGGAAGATAAACTACAAATGTTAAATACTGAATGTTTGTCTGCAGAAGATGCTTGATGACAAGAAAGCTAGAGCATAAATTTACATTACCTTAACCAAAGAAAAAGTAGGAAAGCTTCGAATTTTAGCAGAAATTACGATTTATCAGTCAAGAGCAGGCACAGAGGCTGCAGGGGAACCTTACCAGAACACGATCTCCAATTTTGAGCTCCCTTTCTCCCTTCTTTAGTGATCCAGCTTCCGAGAGATTTGATATTGATTCACTTGCAGTTTTTGAAAGATTGCTAATCTGAGAAGGAGTTGAGTGTTCCTTAGAACCAAGTGGTGAAGTTTTCTGTGGAATTCCTGAAGGGGGAAGTGCAGCAGCAGCAGAAGACACCATGCTAGCAGCTGATGTGGAAGTTGGTGATGTAGCCCTAGAAGCATGAGCCATCTGTGTACCGTTGGCTTCATCTTCTGTCAACACTTTTCTTGTCAATTTTGATGGTCTTGTAAATATTCCCCTCAAGGGTTCACACTGGAAATAGCGCACTCCAGCCACAGAGCCATCATTCTTCCCTATGGGTTCATCTAGAACAATCCCTGCCCACTGTCCTGGAGCAAACTGTGTTTCACCAAGGAACTGAATAAAGCCAGGTTTATTTCCATTAACCCAAACACGCTCCCCAACTCTGAAATCATCCACAAACTCTTCATGTGAATCTGTAGTGGTTGTACTTGATGTCTTTTCATTAGAAGCTGCTTTTTCTGCTGGAGCTGGAATCAAACACAACGAGAAAACAGGAATCAAATAATATTCCAGAGTACGTTGTTACTTAGCTTGAATGTAACAAGCATTTGGAAAGCCATGATTTGTATAAGGAAGAGCTTCCAACTTTCTTACTTAAGAAAACACTATAATACCTGGAATACAGTAATTCCTTGGTGTAAATAGCAAAATCAGTGTATACTTAGAGCTTTCAAGGTACTTATTAAATCATGAATAAGGGAAGAGTTCAGATATTTAAACATTCCTTACCAGCTGCAACAGACGCAGGTGTTTTCAGCAATGTTCCCCCATGCTTGATGGTCTTTGAAGGAGCCTTAAGTCCACTTGGTTTTAACATACTCATCTTTTTGCAATACCAGTGTTAATCCTCTATGTCTGTAACAACTATCTTTTTCCAAACATGGATAAAATATATTCTTCAAGTAAATTCTTCAAGAGTAAGTCTGTATATAAAAATATTAGACATGAAACAAAAGTCAATATTTTAACTCCTGCATAAGATATTTCTATGTATACAAAGAGCCCGTGTATGAAATGCATGACACAAGATGCTTTGCAGTAACAACCAGAAGCATTTCCCAGGATAGCATTTCCAACTCAGCATCCTTTGAAGGCTGTTTCCTATTAAAAGACACCAAGTTTGAACCTAAAACACTAAAATAACTCACTTCACTGAATACTGCTGTAGTCATCTTAAACAGAAAGGCTATTTTAACAAAGAAAAACAAAACCCTTACCAGCATTACTGACATTACACATAGATATACCCACTCTGTGTAAATCTATGTTTTCATATACCACTGTTTTCAGTCATGTTTTCAAGTGTTGCTATATCCCAGCAAGACCAACTTGAGACTACAGAACTAACTGCAAAAGAAAGCAAGATAATCAGGAATTTGTGGATAAAAATACAGTTTTAAAGAGAGATTGGCACTAAAAAACTAAAGCTGCTCAACGGAGTTAGATGCTGATAACTAAAAAGGAAACATCCACCTCAGCTGTATGTGGATCTGTCAGATCACAAGATACACTGGCTCAGTCCCCAACACAGTGCCCCAACCACGCTCCTCTGGGAAGAGGAGGGACTCTTCCCTGCATTGCTAGGATAGAGTCTGGCTCTGATTTGGAAGCCAGCTGTAAAATTTTCAGGGAACTACATCATGAGGGGTTTGCCACAGAAGGCATCTTCCTTCTGATTACAACAATTTCAGAAAGCCTTTTTCATCTAGAATGAAAAATCTGTATGTTTTTTCCCCTTAAATACTGTGAGGTCACTGCTCTACCCCATCTTCAGAAGCACAAACTGTTCTGCATGAACACAGCTTGGCTATTTGCTAACCTTCATAAGCTTTATGACACACTGACAGAACTGCTATGGCCACATAAAAAAGACCAGCACACATCGAAACAAAAACCTGAAGGGGAAAAAAAGAAAAGCACAAATATAGAATCATAAAATAGTTAGGGTTGGAAAGGACCTTAAGATCATCCAGTTCCAATCCCCCTGCCATAAGCAGGGACACCCCACACTAAACCATGCCACCCAAGGCTTCATCCAACCTGGCCTTGAACACTGCCAGGGATGGAGCACTCACAACCTCCCTGGGCAACCCATTCCAGCATCTCACCACCCTAACAGGAAAGAATTTCTTCCTTATATCCAATCTAAACCTCTCCTCTTTAAGTTTGAACCCATTACCCCTTGTCCTGTCATTACAGTCCCCAATGAAGAGTCCCTCCCCAACATCCCTATAGGCCCCCTTCAGATACTGCCGCTATGAGNTCCTGTCATTACAGTCCCCAATGAAGAGTCCCTCCCCAACATCCCTATAGGCCCCCTTCAGATACTGGAAGGCTGCTATGAGGTCTCCACGCAGCCTTCTCTTCCCCAGGCTGAACAGCCCCAACTTTCCCAGCCTGTCTTCATAGCAATAGACTGTTTGCTCAGAACATGGCAAACAAAAACTGGAAAGCAGGTCTCAGTCCTGCTAGTTCCTTGCATTTTGGAAGCAATGGACATTTGTACAGGCAGAAAGCTGATCCACTGCAGACTTCCCATAACCAGTACCCCCACGTGCATGTGCTGGGTGTACTCGGTATTTAAAGGCAAAACACTCCTGAAAGAGAGACTGCCGTGCCACAGGAAGGAAGACTAAGGAGACAAGCCAAACATGCCTTTTACCTAACAGTGCAAGTTCTAGCTCTCATGTATTATTAATAGCCAGCACATTAGTGTTCCTAAAAATCAATTCACTGTGAAAGGAAGGAAAGTATCAGGCACACTGCTTTGTGAACCTAAATACCAGAGTGAAAGGTTTTTTATGCTACCTTAAGATCTTCCATGCCAAGTTGAAGGCATCTTCTATGAAGTCTGTTATACTTTCAAAAGCATTAATTACACGTTGGACATATGGTGTGTGTCTGCAATTTAAGTTATGCTCCATGAAAACTAGCAAGTAGCACTGGGAAGACTTCTGAACCTTTTTTCTAGCATTGCCAGCAGTATGTTACCTACCCAGCTGCAGAGTTCTGGCTACTGAAGAGAAATATTTCTTCATTGTTTCTGCAAGATTTATGGTAGTTTACTATTAATTCTTAAGTGGGAGTTAGCTCTCTAAAATCAAAGCAGAAGAACAGGCATGAAATGGGAGTGGAAGGCAGAGTTATATACAAGAACAACCAGAAGACCACGTAAAATGTCACTCTGGACACAGCAGAACACTGCAGGGGGGAAGAGAAAGGGGTTTATTTTCCCCTCCTACTACATACCTGACCTGCCTGCTAACTCTCAATGCATCATACGTGCATCACTTTCCTCATCCCATCTATATCCATGGAATGGAAAAACTGTACACAATAATGAAGGATTTGGCACAAATAGAGAAATGCAGGAAGTATCCAGGTCAGTTCATCTTAGTCCACAGTCTTTGTCAGTAACAAACACCAAATTTATGTATATTCAACCACCCTGTTTGAGCCAAAGCAAGTCCCCCTTAAGAAACCAGGAAGCTAGAAGCAGTCTTACAACATTCTGTCATTCTTTTCCATTTCCTAGCTCTTTTTTTGCCCCTAAAGAACATTCCAGCACCACACAGGTAATAACCATTCATATTGTGCAAGGCCAGGTATAGTAAAAGACAACAAACACTGAACTACCCTCCCCCCCCAAATTACACTTTTCCACTTTCAAATAGTTATTTATTAATAGATGTTTGACAAACCTCTGCTCAACAGAAAGCCAGAATGTTCCAATGCAGCATTTCTTGGCTCAGGGTGCTCATTCATATTTTAATCTTGCTCTCCACAGTCATGGGTTATATATTTGCTGTGTCATTTGCTTTTCTGAACATACAGGCCCTCAACTAGGCCAGAAGTAACACAATCCTTCGTGCCCTGGTTTCAGAGTTACTGAAACTGAGGCTTAATTCCAAAAGCTGCAAAAATACTGTCAACGCTTTTTGGTAAATTACTGCCTTACTGCAATAGTGAAAAATACAACTTTAGGTCTAAGAAAGAGGCAGGACCTTCACAGCAGCACTTCCTAACAGAATTCATCAAACACTGAAAGCACATGAATTTGCATCAAGTGATTTCGAGCATCATGCACTCCAGCATTTCCTAACAGCCTCCAGATGTCAGTTCCCTGATTTGAGTTCCTCTAAGAGCCAGCAGCTACTTGTCTCAATTTGTTCTCTTTCTTGCCCTGAATCAGCCTCAGCTTTCCTGAAAAAGATTCTTTATAACCAATAGGCAATAACTGAAAGCTTCTCAAAAGATCCTATCAGGAACGTGAGGAAATGCACAGAAAGAATCCAACAATATACCTTATTTAAGTGTTCAAAACCACAAGTTCTACCAATACTGCAACTGAGCATAAAGTGAGGGATGTTAAACACAAGTTTTACCCTTATGCTATTACTGAGTAATACATGATTTCATATAATATGAAAACATGTTATTCTCAAATGAACTGCAATTTTTGTGTGTTGATTCCTAAATGTTTTCAAATGCAGACATGAATCCCTGCATTGGCCCTTTTAGCTGATTAGTAACATCCTTATTTACCTTTTACAGACCTCTAAGTAGCGCAGGGATCAAAGCAATCTGTAAGCAACAAGTTGAGAAGCATTGGTGTAAGGAAATAAATCCTACTAATCTTATAATAGGCATGAATTTTATTGGCAAGTTGAGATTAAAAATAAATAAAATTGAACCAAACAACACTAAATTGAAAAAGTAGAATGTTTTCAAACTGTCAAAAAAGGAATTCATCCTATAGGAAGAAAACAGCTGCCACTAGCTCTTTCAAAGTTGTATTTTCAACAAGTAGTACTCCAAAATGTACTAAAATATAATTAAATAAGAAAACGGGGAAAAGTGAAAGCCTCCACTTGAGAACCCTGTAGGCATGATAGGAATGTAAGAAGACCAGTAGTTCTTTAGGCTTAGTTGATATCTGACAAGTGTGCTGCCACCACCACCTCCTCCCTCAGCACAGGTAGTGCCATGATTAAGAGTAAAACGTTTCACCTGATAAAACATTTGACACCATAGCCTGACAGTTTAAGAATCATTTACTACCAACACTACTACCATGGAGCAGATGCAGTGTTTCCATGGAGAAAAGCAAGTTGTCTGTCCATTTGGTAGGGAAACAAAGAGGACATTCTAGAAGAGAGCAGCAGCATGTTTGAACTGACTCAAAACAGACTGGATAATCTCCATCTTCTGCGTGCAGACACATGCAGCCTGACTCTCTGCAGTATACTTTGAGGTTGGAACATCACTCTCATGATTTATTTGTATAATAAAGTGAAACAATTCTTTGATGCTCATCTGCTATCATTCATGCACTAGTTCTTCAAAACACTTCAATTTAATGAGATTAATATTAAACTTCATTAACACCATTAAGAGACTAAATATTGTTAGAAAACGCCATTCAACATCAACACATTTCTAAGCTCAAAAAAAGATGTCCCTTCAATTTGTGATTTCTGTTAAGTGTACTGGTGCTTTGCAAAGTACCCATAAAGACTAACAGATCCAGAGTAAGGATTCTAGAAGGGATGCCCAGAATAGACAACTCTGCTGAAAATCTCAAAGGGCTCTATAGCCAGAAAAGATCCTATACAACCCCTGTGGCACTCAACCAGCAGGCACCTAGAAACAAATCCTGACCATGCCATGAAGAAAATGCAACATGCACAAAATAAATGTATTTCAAGGCCCACCACAATGCAGTAATTTCACTTTCCTGACAGAAAAGCAAACTCACCACATGAAGCACTACATTTGAAATAGCAACCCAAGCAGCATTTCTTAAATAGCTGTTTCATACTCTTGATGTTCATACCACTATGGCCAAACTTTCAGCAGCTCATGAATCATGCCAACAATGGTTTAAAGAAAGTAACTTGGAATTTTGAACCTGGAAAGTCTCCTCCTCTGGTCCAGGAGCTCATCCAAGACCTCAGACACTCCACAGTTACAAACACAACTCCTAAACTTACTGCTATCTTAAAGCATATAAGCGCCTTCTGTATGATTCAGGTCCAATTCTTATTAAAGCTAAATACAGCTCTGTATTTGCAGCCTCCTGGGCTGGTATTATATTTCTGTAAAAAGTAAGTATATGTATTTCCAAAAAAAATAATATTTTTAGTTGAATTTAGAGACATTTGAAATTCATGCACAATTCAAAAACACAACCATATTTCAGCTTTGAGCAAAAGAAATGCCTTTACACTGCACTGCTGTTTGCTTCTTGCTGCCTCTTTAAGGATATTCCTCTCTGTGCAAGAATGTGCCAGACCACAGAGACCTTCTGGAAGGTTCAGAGAGGAATGAGAATAATTCATTCACAGCAGGGCCACAAATTGGGACATACCCACCAACACCCTTAGTGAAACAATTACACAAGCATAGTCCTCTACTACTATATGTTATGCAGCCAGATTTCTTGTGTTTAGGAAAACAGCAATGTCAGCACACCCAGTGTGAGACATAAGCAATGGAACAATGGTCTTCCTCACCATGGTGCCTCCTCTGCTGGATTCTGAGTCTATTGGGGGTATTTCATATTGAACAACCAAAAAAACTGAATCACCGTTTTGCACTCAATTACATTTATGATGATATGATTCCACAGCAGACAGTATCCATTGTAAATGTCACACTAAGCTTCAAAGTCAGTTCTGTAACAATTACAAGTAGTTAAACTATTACTGTAAGATGGATTTCCAAACCCTTCATGCTTAACTTCACAGACTTCTCTTACAGTTGTAGAGCCGTAGAATGATCTGTGTTGGAAGAGATCCAAAAGCTCACCCAGTTCCAAACCCCTTCCACTGGCGCAGCTTGCTCCAAGCCCTGTCCAACCTGGCCTTGAACACTGCCAAGGACGGGCCAGCCGCAGCTGCTCTGAGAAACCTGTGCCAGTGCCTCAGCACCCTCACAGGGAAGAGCTTCTTCCTAATGTCTCAACTACATCACTATCATTAGAAAAGACACTAAAATAATGTGCATTATGTAATTCAATGTTTATCATGCTAAGTGTCATCATATTTATTTGGCTTACTGGGTGCCATGCTTACTGCCAACATCAAAACATATGGGCTGGTATGTGCCTATCTAAGCAGGGGTTTGTATCTCACTTTTAAAGGTAGAAAAAAATTGCATGTAAAACTCAGCTGATCAGGTAGGAAAAACATAATAAAAGGAATCCAGAGCTTTCTCTCAGATTTTCTGTTTGCAGATTCTGGTCTAGAAAATAAAAATTCAATAAGAAAATAAGCAAGAACATCTCCTAGTTTATACAGGATCATTCTTATGACATTCTGCAGCTCATTCCAGCTCAATCAGGTACACCCTTCACAAAGGCAAACACTCATCCCATGTGAACCACAAAGCCCCAGTTTCTTATACCATGTATTTTATAAGGGACAGGCTCTTCCAGAGAGCATCTCTGTTTATTTTAAACAGGCATAACTCTTACATTAACAGAATGAAAGCAATTCTGTGCTCTTCTGAAGTGCCTTCAAAGTCACTACCAGGATTACTCCAGGAAATGAGTGTTGCAAGCAGGATTTAGCACACTTCTAGTCTAAGTCGGAATACAGTTTACTTTTGCTATCATAAAAATACAAACCCAAAAGCTTGTAGTAGGTTGGGAAGTATGCCCACTGCTGTGACACAGCTCTTTTTGACAGTGTCATTGGTTTGATGAACAAAACTTGAAATGAAGAGTGGCCAACAAATGACTCAAACTGAAACATATCTATACAATCACTAGCAGAGGTCCTGAAAAAAATCTTTCAACTCTATTTCAGAAGGCATTTGTTTAGATAAACTAAGACTGAAGCAACTCCTATGTTACCCAGAAGATATCCAAAACAGCCCCAACACTGTAACACAAACACTATGCCTTGTCATCACTCTTCCCACTATCACGCAACCATCACACCACAGTTTAAGGACATCCCCATAAATAGCTACTGGTTTCCTATAACCTCCAAGGGTGAATCTCTGTTTCCTTAAGAACCCAGAAGACATTCCTGCTTTCTTGTATGTTTAGAGGGACTAGGGAAGAACAAAATTTGTTGCTTGGGAATTAATCCAAACACCCCACAATGCTGTCCCTCATGAAGGAGGTGGTTAATCTTGAGCTCAACCAGCAAGTTTGGATTTGTTTCTTAACTGAGGCAGAGAGTAGATGCTGTATTTCTGCATCATGGAGATGGCTTAAAGAGTTTTCTGTGCAAGTTCACAGACCCATAGTGTATTCAAGACCAAAAACTTGTAGCTTATCTTTCAACATCTTTTATGGCAGCCAGGCCTGCATACAAATCTGTATTTACCGTTTGACTTTGAATCTGCTGGGTAATTTCAACTAAATAAAAGGCAGGAGACTTCTAAAAAAGCCCTAGATTACATTATTCTGACAAGTTTCACAGTAGGAGGAGGGAAGCTCGTGTTCCAACAGTCTTGAGTTTCTCCCAGTGACCTTAGATCAGAGCACCTAACTTCTGAAGCAGAATGGAAAACCAAAATTATTGCCATCAATACATTGGCAGCAGGTTATATAAAATCTGAATGTAATACAGTGAGGAAGGCAACCACTGTAAGATACAAATCCACTGAAAAACAGAGGAGTTCAGTGGCATTTCTAAGTTGGTAAATCAGACACATCATGGTTATCTACCTTGGGAAGTGCAGGATATTCACTGCAAACTGGACAAACATAATTCTCCCTGCACATGCTTGGGAAAGGAAAAAGGCAGGGAAAATTCCTGTAAGTAAGGAACTGTACTAAGATCAAGATGAATCAGATCAAATATAGTAAGAGGCTTAGGACCTGAAACCATCAGTCAGATATTACAGCAATGCTATGAGGAAAGTAACTCATTAAAGCTTCTGCTTTACTTATGGATCTTAATTCTGCACCAAGGACATTTTAAGTCACCTCATCTATCATTCCAGAACTTGCTATGCTCATTCAGATTCCTAAATGCCTCAAGATCCTCAGTAAAAAAGTATACCACTGAAACACAAAGACTGCTGAATATGAAGCACAAATAAGAGAGGGTGTCTGTAACAGTAAAAACCTATTTTGGGCTAGCAATTTGTGAGTAATTTCTTCCTCAATCTACGTTGCTATTTCTAAACACAGTCTGTTCCAGTTTTCTAAAAGATTCCCATCTTCAATTAATAAGAAAGAGCTGGAAACTGTTAAAGAGCTTTAAGAAAAGAAAAATCCCAGAAAATATGATGCAAACTCTAACGCTTCAATCTGCCTCTGTACACATGCATTATAGAAATGTCATTGCTATAGTCTATTAAAAGATCAGAAAGCACATGATCCTCCTAAGCACACATAATTCTCTACAGAATGAGACAAAGACTGAGAAGTAAATCAAAGTTTGCACCTGAGAAAGTATATGGTTCTAGTAAGCCCACTACCGATACTTACTACTTTTCCTACGTATTTCTAAGGGAACTCTGTGCCTTTCCCAAAAGCCCTTCATTTTGATAACAAGAAGAGTAATTTGTTTAACTGTCTGCACTAACTTCTGATAACAACACACTTCAACCACCTCAGAAAGTGCATTCAGTCCACAATAACGACAATGATTCTGGAATAGCAGAGCATCAAGGTTAAGTTATTTGGGATTTAAAGTTTAAATGAAAGTTTGAGAAGCAAAATGCCATCTCCTGTCAACCTCAAACCCAAACGCATACAGCCAAAGACACAAGGCTTCTCCTTAATACAATTGTGACTGGGGCAGCTGAAACAAAGATGCTGCTTTTTATAGTAAGAATTGAATTTTGATAGACTTGGGTGCAGTTGTAAGTGTTTCACACTCTGAAAACATCAAGTCAGCATTCCCTTTTTAGCTCTCCATGTTCTTAGCCTTTTAAATTAGCACCATGACTGCTATATGGCTGGCATATAAGAAAGTAGAAGTACACATACAGAACTTAGATAAATATTGTTGTGACTGAGTGGATGCTGCTGTCAAGCAGAGAAGCAGAATGATGGTGTCAGATAAGAGAACTCTATCAAATACTGAGTTTCTCTCTGCCTTGAAATTTCCACTCAAAATAAGCTAGAAATATTGTCAGTAAGATGACAAAGATTGGAAAAACTGAAGAGCTTTTAATGGTGTTTCTCCTTGAAACAGCAAAGTGAAGACATGTCTTATAAATTAAAAGAGTTCGTGGTACTCTTCCCTTGAGAGTCTTTGAGGTTTGTACAAACAATTGATGAGACATTCCAGCTGGAAAACACCCAGGTGTTAAGGTAAAAACCTGTATAGTCTGTTCTTAGATACAGCTCCTAAATCCTTTTCAGCCTTTCAGAAGCCAGGAACTAGATACCAGAGTTGTAGGTAATTTCTAAGGGTCAGCTGTACCCCTGTGAGTGCAACACCACTCTGCAAAATTAAATGCCTGTAAAGAACGAACACCTGGATGAGCACATACATATTAGTAGATGTCTGAAATCATCAGGGACTGTGCTGCTAGCAGAGCTGGCTTCAATTCCGCAGGTCAAGAACGAAATGGTTGCTCCAGCAGAAACTGGCATCTAGCTGAGGCAGCCGAGATGACAGCTAATGCAGTATGTAATTGCCTTTCATGAAATAACCAAACACCATCCATCCAAGGCATTTCTAAACAGGCCGCTCCAATAAGGATTCCAGTGCGTTACTTTTTATATGTGCCAGCAGAGCCAGTAGTCCCTAAGGAATGCCAAAAGATTCAACAAGAGCTGCATTCATTCGTGGTCATGATGTTCAAACACTAAAAACTCACACTCAACATACAGAGCTAACATTTGACCTGAACGCTTTAAAGAGTGAAAGAAAAGCTGTTTTGAAAGATCACATTGGCAAGAGAGATCCTTCTGTTTCTTTTGAAGGAAGATTTGTGCTGAAATATTCTCAGTCACTCCCAAGAAAAACTTTAACAGGGCTAAAAGGATAAAGGGAGGAATGCTGAAGGAATTAGCCAATCTGCCCAAGCTAAGTAAATAAAGGCTGTCCTGGATATTTGCATTCAAAAGATGGTAAACAGATACAGCCCATAGCTCAGGCAGAGTATCTACAGCAGCTCTACAAAGTCAGAGCAATCAAAGCACTGCTTCTTCCTCCAGTATAATCCCATGAGGAAAGAGGTAGTTTATTTCCTACAGGATACCTCTGTGATGAAGATACAAGACAGCTGTTTTTCTGCCCTCTTCCTCTTTAAAAGAAACCATGCAAATTATGTAAAACTAATCTTTTTGCCAAATAACATCTCCCTCTTGATCCCTTAGGATACAGACATTTGAGGTCATGTTTCCAAGCCTTCCTGCTTCAGCCAATACATCCCTCTCCCTTCACTACACAGACAACTTTAGTGCACTTCAGCACACGTAAGGAGCGGACAGAAAGAGAATCCTGAAATCTCATACTTTAAAAGCAAGAACCAATAATCCTGTGCACTTGTTTCAGTCATTCTATATTCAGTATGTAAAAGAAGCAGTTTAGTACCTGCACAGTTGTAATAGACTAAGATAAGTGGTGTTTGGAGGGTGGTTATTTACTTTTCCTGGGCAGGATCTAGTCTGCTATCTTGTTACACGTTGTAGCAGGTGCACACAGACACACACTTAAGGAAAACCTCTCCAGAATTACAGGCGTATTTCTGTTCTTTCAATAAAACTCTTCCCACAGCAGCAGGCAGAAAGGCATTTCCTCTTTTGCACCTCTTCTCTTCCTTCTTCCTACACGTTAATACAGATATCACGTTTTCAGATCCTTCTGCTCAAAGGCCTCAAAGCAACCTGTGAACTTCCATAAAACCCTCCCCACCCAGCGCACTGGGTGAGTGAGTGATGGGGTGGGGAGTAAAGAGCCTTCATTTCACGGTCATATATTGAATCATGAACACAGTCACAGACTGGATTCTGGTCCCCGCGCTGGTTTGGGACAGATTGTTGTGCTGTTGGCTTCTGTTTGTTTTCATTTTCTAAAATTATTTAAAACACACAAAGATGTTCTAACGAAAGGGAAAACTACCGATTTTAATGCACCAAGAGCCGCATTAACATCTGAGTAACAGCAACAATTACCTTGTGCCTCATGACAGCTGAGGCACTCAACAGAGGACACCGAACCACCTCAGGTAGCAGCAGCACCAGGGATATAGCGGGAAGCAGGAGGGGCCCCACAGCACAGCCTTTGCCTGGGGGTCCCACAGGTTTAACCTGGCGGTGAGCTCTGCCTGAGCCCCCGGGCGATACAAGAGGAGCTCACTTGCAAGTCAGTAGCTTTGCGAAAAACGTAAGTGTAAGGAGTAGACACAAACCAAACAAACAGAGAAAGCCAAGGTAAATTATAAGCCAAACGTTAATCAGTAAAACACCAGCACGCAAGCGTGGGACGCCGGGAACTACAGGTCAGCGTTTATACCCTGAGGTGCTTGGACCCCTTCCCCACAGCACCATCCACTCGAGGCAGCAGGAACTCAGCATAGCGCTGCATCCACGAACGAGACTCGAGCAGAGTCTGCACTCACCGCGCTCATGTCCCTGCCTGCTTCTCAGGAACCGCACACACACCCAAGGGCTGGGCGCGGTGGGAGAAAAGGGGAGCCCCGAAAGCACCGGGTTCCCCCGCACCCTGCCCTCCGCGCTCTCCTCACCAGCCCCTGAGTTCAGAGCTCAGCTACCTCAGGGGCAGTCAGCCCCGTCCAACCGGGGCCACGGCAGCGGCAGCCATAGGGGAACGGAACGAGCCCGAGCACGGAGCTCGGGAACCCGCCGAACCGGCTGCTGTCACCGCGGCGGGGAAGCGCGGGCACGTGTGGCGGAGCCCAGCAGCCCGCCGGGCCCCACCCAGCCCAGCATCGCCTCACACGGGTCCAGTCCCCTCAGCGCAAGCCCCCGCCACCGCCCCTCACAGCCCGTCCAGCGCCTCACGGCCACCCCCACACCGCCAAGCTTCCTCACCGCGGGCCCGAGCGCGGGCACAGCGCGGCGCCCGGACGGGAAGCAGAGGCCCCATGGCGGGAGGCGGCCGACGGCTCCCCTCGCCGTCAGGCGCCGCCGTTGCAAGCCCGGTAGCACCGCTGTGTGTCCCGTCCCCCCCAGCTCCTTCCCCCGCGCGGGCCCCAACGGCGGCCTCACCGCTGCCTCCTCAGCTCCGCGCCACCGCCGCTTCTACCGCTACAGCTACCGCTACCGCTGCCGCCTCCCCCTCTGCAGCGGCGCCTCCCGGCTCGCGCGGGGCGGGGCGGGGCGGGGCGGGCAGACAACGTCTGCGCCCGGCCGGGCCCGCGCCGCCGCGAGGCGGGGACTGCAGCAGCGGGAACCGCGCCTCACCCGCTCTCGCCGTTTCCCCCAGCTCCCCCGCTTTGTTCGCCCCGGGGCAAGGGGGGAACCCTGGGGGCAAGGAGCGGGTCTCCTCCGTCTAACCCTGCCGAGGAGGAGGGCGGGCCCCGGGAGCCGCCCAGCACGGCAGCACACAGGACGTGGCTAGCTGCGGAGGGTCGGCTTGGTACCCGCAGGGGAGGGGGGGGGGGGCGGGTTACCGA
>NDXB01020453.1:66197-172143 GCA_002631895.1 Agapornis roseicollis | reverse complement strand
GGGGGACGCGGGGGGGGGGGGGGGGGGGGGGCGGGTTACCGAACACCGGTAGCGCCTACACCCGGGAGATGCGCTGCAGTAGCAGACGGGCGTTAACGGGAGGGGCTGGGAGGACAGGAGAGACGGAGATGTGAAACACACAGCTCTCAGTAGGTGAATAACTTCACTGGCTGCTGCTTTTCTCCATTTTCCTTTTGTCCTAATGCCCAGGAATTGATCATTCCTTCCTTTTCTCTACTGAGTATTTTAATTTTCAGTGTGTCTGTGATTCAATACACTGGAACCTGGCACTACCCCACTGCTGAAGTTTAAATAGCTGCAGTGGTCAACCATCATCAACAGCTTAACACCAATTTTCAAGGGTGAATCAACCAGCTCTGCTTCACTTTATATCTTTAAACAGGCAACAGCCAGCTGGCCCCTAACTGCTAAATCCATCACAAAGCAAACCTCAGTTTGCAGTCTCACAGATCATTTCGTTCCTGCATGATGCCATTCAAACAAAAGGGTGATGAGAAAGCAGTTCCAGGGCTGGAGCCTGACTGCAATTTGTTACATTTTGGCTCCATTCTCTGGCATTACTCCAGCATGGTAAAGCACAAAATGGTGTGACGCAGTCCCTCAAATAATAGGTTTCAACTATATCAGCATTTAGCAATGTTTGTTAGAATTCCTATTCCTAAACGTTAAACAGCTTCTCTCACTGTGAGCAGTAGACGTGGAATCAGATACTGGAATCCATGGAGAGCCAGCTCCTGTCTCCCTGCAAAATTTGATAGGAGTTTTGCTGAGGACTTGATTTAAACATTAGATTGTGTTTAGAAGTGCAGAGGCAGCAACTGACTGCTTAAACCAAAACACTGTCCCTGCAGGCCCTATGGAAGTAATATCTCCCTTACACAAGAACGAGGGAGTCAGACTTAACTTTACAGAACTGCCCAAAATACCTGCTGGTTTGGGAACTGCACTCATGAGTCTTTGTGCTTGGCTCTGGGAGTGTAGGTTTGAACTTGTTACACTGATGTGATGCCAGTACCAAATGTGGTTTTCTCTCAGTGTATCATTTTACTTCATTAATTTCATCTTTTTGTCTCAGTTCCCTTGTTAGCATATAGGTACAATGGTAACAAGTTCAATGCACATTGAGCTTGGTAAGAGGTTCAATGCACATTGAACTGCAACTACGTTTGCATCCACTTTGTAGCAATCGTTATGATAAAAGATGTTTGCATTATAAATCACAGAACTATAAAGGGCTAAATATGATTGAAAGAAACTGTCTTTGATTCCAGTCCTAGTGCCTCTCTTCTCTGAACCGCAGGATCCCATCAGTCAACATATAATATACAGACATTTTCATAACTCTACATAAACAGGAATTGCTGGATGCTCCAAGGAAATGCAGGATGCCGACATAACTACTGGCATCCTGGCCACAAGTATAAGGCCCACTTCAGAATTAAAAGTGTTCTCTTGCATAATGTGGGAACACCAGTTGAAATTGTTTCTGCCCTCCCTTGGACTTGTGAAGGGTCCAAAACTATTGAAGCTTCTCTTTGAACAGCATCTAAAGATACCCCTGACTTAAGAGATCCATTTTTATACTCAATGGGACATATCCACATAAAAAGGAAGATTCTGAGGATAGGATTTTTTCTTTATCTAAATGAGCTCTTCAATATGAACACCTGCTTCAAAACAAGGCAACTAAATGCTTTGGGGTTTTTTTGTAATCACAGAAGTGCTGCTTCAAAAATCCTAGCACAGAAACTTGCACTAATACTTTCTGTAGTTGTCTCTGGTAGTTACTTTCACAGCTTAGTGGGTTGAAAGGCTGCAAGAAGTCTTCCCATTCTTAAGTACTTACCGTTTTCATTCCCTAAGTGCTACCTAGCAGCTGCACAAAAAAACCCTGCTTTTTCTCCATGTTCTTTGGAGACTTTCAACCAATTTTACATATTTGTTCTACCCAGCATGGGTGAACCAAGAAGAGAACAGTACTTAAACCGTCAGTATTTAAAGAATCCTTTCTGCATGCTTGTTTAAACAAGGTATTTAACAATAATGATCATCTTGTTTCATTTCAAAGATAACTGAGAAGCTATGCAAATCATTCCAGCACTGATGCAAATACCAACAAATCTGAGTTCTCACCTACAGGGAAGCAAAGCAGCAGGTTTTTTGTTTCTATTGAGGTTCTAAAGAAAGGGTAAATACATTTTTATACACTCATTAGGTGACAGCTGTAGAAACTCCCATGTCAAATCTTGGTTGCCTGTAGTTAACTAAAGTTTAGGAAGCGTCCAATTGTCACACATTATTTACCATGTTATTAAATCCATCCTGTTTGTAAGCTTCTCTTGAGGACTGAGACCAGTTCCTACCTCTGACTCATTCCCTCCTATCCCTGAAATGTAAGTATGACTCTATGACATATTCTTAGGAACAGCATCAATCTTCAACGGCATCTACTTACCAGAGGCAATACGCTGTATTACAAGCGAAGGTACTAGAGTTCCATGGCAACTACCATTTGAAACACTTTAATTTTATTTGAGCTTTTCACTCCTCTTCATTTTTCTTTCTTTCTTTTTTTTTTTTTTTCCCTTAAGCTATCCTGCCTTACTTTTAGCAGTAAAAACAATTCTTCTCAGCAGCTAAATGTCTCTCAGGCATCTTCTAGANATTTTTTTTTGAGGTTTTCCCCCCCTTTTTTTTTTTTTTTTTTTTTTTTTTTTTTTTTTCCCTTAAGCTATCCTGCCTTACTTTTAGCAGTAAAAACAATTCTTCTCAGCAGCTAAATGTCTCTCAGGCATCTTCTAGAATCTGTGCTATTTCTCTTTCCGTTATATTTTAAGCACTGTGAATTAGGTTATAAAAAACATAAGTTAGAAATTCAAATCTTTTTTAAGAGACAACTCAGTATTCTGCAGATCAGGTGTTTTAGATGTGCACAAGCATTTTAAACTACTTCTGTTCCCAAATGCTATAAACAAACAGAAGTACCATGCCAACAGCAATCTGTGGGAAAATGTGAGTGATGCCTGTTCACACTATACCCACCTCATTACAGGATTTTATTACTCATTCGTTTTAGTAAACTCTAATCTAGGTTATTATGCCACACCCGTCACCATGGGAATGGGACTTAAAAGGACCAGAAATACTTTGCTATTCAGCTTTTTCTCACACCTTGTCCAGTGATCTGTGGAGTTGCAATACCCAAAACCCATCTGAGCAGTTATACCTGACAAAAAGTCAGTAATTACAAGCATATCCATATGTGTGTGGACCCAAACACAGTCCATTCCTGCCCCAAGCCCCTCAAATTTGCTTTAGATACCAGAAGACATCATATTCCAAAAATGGAAAACATATCCCCAAGTAGTTTGTGTGCAGCAAAACCAGAAGTGGCCAAAGTGATAAGAAGTGCTGAACAATTTAAATTTCAAAGCCTTATACAATTAAAGATTTAACATATCTAAACTAGAATTTACTATTTCATTAAAAATCTGTGTTGCTGAAACAATTCCACTTTACCCTTCCTCTAGAACCTTCTGTATAAATCTTGGAGGCAATAACATTAACAGCTACTTTAGTGGTAATCTGAATTTGTACAAACATTGAAGGCTTATCTACCCTGACCAGTTAGGTGGAAGGGTGATTTATTATTAGTGTATTGTGAACACACAGAACACTAAAGGATACTAAGCAGATAAAGATGACTTTAATCTTGTGGCTTCTGTAAGCAAGGCAGGAGTTTAGGCTGCATGTCCTACTAAAGCAGCATTTCACAAGAGCTATTAAAAAAGATCTGCACATTTAAAATATGAGCACCTCAACACACCCAAAAGGTGTGTACACTTGGAATCATTACCTCATGCCCTGCATCACATTATCATTCACATGCGAATGATGCAGCACACGGCACATAATGGCTTGTGTAAAGTGTCATTACTAGCTTTTAACTTAATGGGAGGAGGAAGAGACATGAACAAAGTACAAGATCTCAGTATGCTTCCCAATAGGGATTTCTTTGTAAAGTGCGTAGAAACCGGAAGAAACATACCATTTTGTTATCCATCCCTGTTACAGAAAGTAAAACTATTTTTCCTATAAAATACATATATATATTTTTTAAAAACACCTTTTGTTTTAGCACATAAGATGAACATTTACCTCTACCACTTTGCTTTCCAAATGCAGCCACATAAACTGAACTGGTAGATGCTGAAAAAAGTTTTTTCAGACTCTTGGAAGACAAGCTGCTCATATATAAAGACTCTGGTTTTCCCTTCCTGTAAAGTTTAGAGGGGAAAAAAGGAAGCAAATATAAAGGCCTTAACTAAAAAAGGCTGGAGTTCTCATAAGCATTCAAACGCAGTGTACTTATATAAGGATCTTTAGGAAATATGTATTATCTGCAAAGCTGAGCATTTTAAGAAAGTTCAGGCTCTGAAGTTATCTTACCAAAACCACCTCTGAACATCATCCCTTCAGAAGTCTTTCCTGATATATCTGCATAGCAAACCGAAGTATTTTCATCTCACTTGGCTACAAAGACTTTTTTTCCTGCTTTATCCAAGGACAAATGCTTAACCAGCTCCAACGGATAGTGTTAAGCCAGTACTCCCTCTGTTGGCAATTCAAGTAACATACAGTCCTTTCACCTACAGGTTCCTCTGAAGACAGCTAAGAGAAAGGAAAGTGTTGGAACAAGAAATCAGAAGAATTCTAACACTTGGAAGCTCTCACAATCGGTCAGTTCTTCAGATTATGAATGGTATGGCCAGGTTCTAGCTAAAATGTTACCAGCTTCTTGATTATGAAAGCCTGAACCCAACAGTTGTGAACTTCCTAAGATAATGAATTTTATATGTCCTCCTTTTTATCAGTTTGTTTTTCTAATTATCCATTTTTAAAAACCTCAGCAGTTTGATGGTTTAATACTCCAATTAGAAAACCTCATTATACAAAAGCTCATTTATTAAACCTCTGTACACAACCACAAACATGTATGTACAGCAAGCTTACAGAAAGGACGATGGTACAAAAAATACAGTGGCAATTAAAACCAACCCACATAAATAATTTATAAAACTACTTGGACTGGTGAAGCTGATACCGGTCATTTCTCATTATTTGCATCCAGTTGGCAGGCTTTCTGACGTGGTAAATCTTCATGTTAGACCTTTCTTAAAAACATTCAGAATATATTAAACTTATCTACAGGATACTTAGCAAATGTATAACGCATGGATTCTTGTATAAAGGACAGATATAAAACCCACCAATCCACTTGAAACTCAAGGACAATATAAACCTTAGCCAAAATAATGAACGGCAAACCACAAACACCTATTTTTGTTTTGGAGTTCATGTTTTGGCAAGTAAATCACTGTTAACGTATCAATAGTCCTATTATTCCTCAGTGGAAAGACATAATCTGCAGACATTCTTCTGTATTTTCTGGCTGCATTGGTGGTCCAGGGCAATAGGGAAGTCCTGCACTGACTCCAGTTCCAATGGAGAATGGGGCAGACTTGTATTTGTCAAGATTTTCTCCTTGCCACAAAAGGATAAGGGAAGTTTTCAGAGTTTGTAAAACTGGAGGGGGAAAGAGACAGAAGCATGGATCTGGAAACAATGAAACAAATGAAACCACTTAAGGTGAACTCTTTCTCTTTTGCTGGTTTCTTGGGGAATTTTTTAACAGGTTTCTTATTCGTAGATAAACACCTGTGGATTCTGCCAAGTTTTCAAATTCAAATGGTGCTATGCCTGCAGCAAACTTGCTCATATCAGGAACAAAACTGCAAGTTTTTGCAGTGCTTTTTACTACTTTATTATCACTTATATTTTTTTCCTCTTTAACCTCAGGGTTGGGAAGAGGCCTAGTGTTATCCAGCAAGCCTTCAGAATCTGGCTCAGAATTAGCAGGATCCTCCTTGGAGTGAAGTGAACTATCTCCTGGGTTGGGACTAGTCATAGAACATTCATTTTCTGGTAGCTGTTCACTGGTATCAGAAAGCCTTGTTTCTACTGAAAACACCTCCTCAGATGACCTTACTGCTGCAACAAGACCAGCTTCGTTCCTAGATGGTGATGATGTAACAGAATTTCCAGCTATAGGTGTATCAACAGGAATATCAGAGTCACTGTTTGTGCTTTCTGCCTGCTCAAGTGCTGCCCAGATTAAGCGCTGCTGTTCCTCTAGCTCTTCTAAGGTCAGAGAATCCTCATCCATGACAGAGTCCACTATCTGTGGCTCAGAAGTATCACTGGAAGGATTTAATGGTGAAGCAGTCCTAGGAGGAGGATGGTGGGTGGAGGTTGAAGGCTGAGGTGGTGAAAGATTCTGTGGAGGTGTTCCTTGTGGTAAAGGAGGAGGAGTTGGCATCGATGGATGCCCCAGGGGCAGTGGAGGTTGGAAGTGAGAACTGTTCGGGGTTTGGGATCTTTGTGATGCTTCCAGATCTAGAAACAGATTAAAAAGAAAACTGTTAAAATCTGAAATTGGATGAGGACAATATTCACAGTACCTATGTCTTGATTAAGTAGCAGACTTAGGTCTTCTCTTCCCTGGTTTTCAGCTGAGATAGAACAAACTTTTTGAAGGTCTTAATGTCCATTGAAACTATGTTCTTAGGGATTTTAACTCTGCTAGCTATCCAATAAATAAATAAATAAATTCTTGAATGTCTTGAGAACACTTATTTCACACTGAGACAACTGAAAGATTTCCTTATAGGAAATCCAAAAAGAAAGCCAAAAGTTTCTCCAGCTATTTTAACATTTAAACAACACTAAGTCCTCCTGTGAGTCCAACTCATTTTTAAGAAGTTGTGAGCTTGTAACATCCTCCATTATTTCATCCAAATATTTAAGGATCTGGAGGTCTTCTTAACTTTAGGATATACACCTGAAGTAAAGAGATGGGAATTTGTAACCTAATGTTCCAGTTGCTCTGAGCACACATTTGAGATCTCCTGCTTGGTATTAGAAGATACAACAATTGCAGCAACAGAGAACACATTGTAGAGAGGCCTTAATACAACTACAGTAAGACCCTGTGAGCATATGTTAGCAGTTACATTAATCACCCCCATAGCACACTGGTTTCTCTTTATGAATGCTGACATTTCAATTCAGAGCAAGTTATTTTGAAAATAAAAATTGAAACTAGAAAAAAATGAAATCACAGAGTAACTACCAGAATCTATTTCCATGTCAGTTACCGGTGCCTCCAAATTGTCATCTTTTGGTTGTTTTGAGTGACGAGACCGTGACTGAGATGCAGGCCTTTTATTGTTAGGTTTTGGACTTGGCTGAAAAGAAATTATCCAGGAAAGCAAAAGACATTAGTATTATGTAAGGTAACATTTCCAGCTATAAAAACATATTTTAAGCAATTTCATAACTTTACAATTATTTGGTTGATCCAGTGTGTAAACTTTGAAGGTTGAGAGATTTAATGCAACTGAACAGAAATGTAAGCTTGTGCAGGTTTAAGAGGCAAAAGAAAAGACTGTTTGCATTCCTAACGTAGGATTACAACCAGGTTTCCCTCTGAATGCCTAGAACTCATGAGATTATCACAACTCAAGTATTGCACATCCTTTTGTGGCAGGCTTAGAATATACTATGTAATCCCATATAGCGTTACACTTTAAGACTGAGAGCAGAGCATATATGTCCCATCTATAAGAGAAGCATTCTGCATTAGATAACAGTAGGCTAGAGTCACAGTAAAGAAGACCTGAGAATAATAAGGGACAGGACTACCATGTGTTTTCTCACATCACTGTAATAAAATTACTCTAAACCATGACTGTGGCAAGTGGCTTTTCATTTTCTAGGGAATTCTGTAACTAAGACTGGTTTTAAGCTTATAGCAACCTTTTTTTCATCACTGTATATATAATATTGCACAACTGGGATTAACTATATATTAACTGAAATCACAGCATCTGTTCTAAACATGAAGCTCCTTTTTGTTAGAACAGGTAAGCATTTCACACCTGACAGTGTCAATAAGAAAGCCCATTCCCTTGTGTAAAAGCAAGAAGATACAAACACAAGATCATCACTGGCTACACTACAAGGCAACCTTTTTAATTTTGCAAGTAACAATGAGATATATTCACCTCACGGAAGCTGGAAAGGTAGTGAGCAAAAACCTCCTTTTGTTGAGACGGCTGCATGGGGATGGAACCAAACAACTGCCATTCCTACAGGGGGGGAAAGAAAAGGAGTAACATTGCATATGGGTGGTTAATTACACAAAAGAAATGCTGAGAGATTAATCAAACAAGATGAATTCAAGTTCTCATCAAAAGCCGCACTTATCAGAGTAAATAGATCTATAATAGGAAGTTCTGGCAAACGGAAGTATTTCACCTGTGAGCGCGAACAACTGATGCAGTGCATTATGACTGGGTAGGAATAATCGTTCAAAGAAATTCAATTCATCTTTGCAAAATGGTTGAGCATTTCCTAGCAATGACTCTCCAACATCTGTAAAACAGCTACAGACTTCTTGAAATAACTGTTGAGACGAAAAAAACTTACTTTGAAAGCCTGTTAATTCTGAATGAAAAAAACCTGGAGACTGTGCAAACTGAATGAAAAAAAATCCCATTTGGAGGCCACTAAATGTACAAGTGTAAAGCTGAAAAGAAAATGTACAAATGCTGTTTTTTAATGCACAGGCATTGACATCAGTGATGAAGTCCACTGCTAACAGCAGGTTAAAATGCTTTTGAAAGCTCAACAGCAGCTGTCACAGGAGATTCTTCATTAAACTTGGCTACAAGCAATTACTGCTACTCAACATGTTGTTTAGAAGGCAGAGGATAGCTACTTACATCTGGGATCCCACTTGGAGTGGATATGTTAAAGCCTGGATAGTTTATCAACTTTGAGACATCGTAAATGGTGCGTTTTGGTTGGCGAGATCTTTCATCTGCTCCACTATCACCTATAATGAAATACAGTTATTACTGATGCTAATTAAGAATATTACTGAGAACACTCCACAGGATTTAATAACAGGGATTTGGGGTTTGGAAGTATTACTATTAGCAGAGGCTTTGTTATCCACAAAGGCATTAACAGTGACCAAATTGATCAGATACACCCATGAAGCTTCTCCACAAACTTAACTGGGTATTCATAACAATACTACTCTTCACTACCATTACTGGCCTCAGAATTTAGCTGTTCTCCGAGATGCAACATAAATATCGGTCATTAGTAAAAAGTTGGTAAATTACTTGATAAACTGGATTTCAAGGGATGAATTCTTTGCCTGTTGGTGGCCTTACTTTGTAAGAATAAATCATTGAACTTTAGAAAGTATTACGGTTTCTTCCATAAAACATGAGAAGCTTATTAAAAATAGGAAATCTGACAAGAGGCTCTGTGCAAGTCTTGAACAGTTTCACAGGAACTCCATGTTCTAACAGCACAGGTTGATCAGAGTGAAATCACACTGCAAGTCTTCATCTGTGCAATGCAATCATTACAGTATTTGTTTCATTATCACATCTGAGCTAGAAAAAAGGGGAGTATTTTTACATTACTTTAGAAAAGGAAATTTGATTTACAACTTTCTCCTGCTTTCATGCTTTCCATACTAGGGATTCTGTCTCCTGACTAGGGTGCAGCCAGTAAATAGCACACTGAAAACTGCATTCAAACAGCACATTCCTTACTTTTTCCATCATAAAGCACAAGCCCCGAGTGCTCCATTTCAGCTTCCTTGAGCCAGCCTGGAGGGTAACCCAGCTGCCGCATGCGATATATAAATGGAGGCAGACTTTTATCTGTGACCCCAAGTGCATCTTGAAGCTCCCCACTAAGTCAAGAAAATAAACAGAAAACAAAATGTCCTCCAATATAACCCATTACAAGTTTTGACAAAAGGAATTTATGAGCATTTTGTTGAATTTTAAACTGCCAAGTTAAAATAACTTAGTTTTAGTGCAAACCATGTTGCTTGTCAATCCCAAAGATAATAAATTTAGGTCAAAACCAGCTCTGATAACTTTTAACACTTTCATTTCTCATATGCTTAAATATTTCATAAGAATTAATTTTACACTGAGAACAACCTATTGGACTTGTTAATTCTGATTCATGGGCTTAACTGTAGCTATCACAACAGGAAGGAATTTAATGCAACTTAATTTACTGGTGATTTCTTTGGAGACTGCTTCAAGTTTTGAAGATGCTATGACTTTTTAAACATATTGAATAGAGAGAAATAGAGAGGAAGGGACATCCAAAGCTCAACACTTTTAGAATTTGGCATGCATTTTTAGTTTACTAGGAATATATTTGCAATCTGAGTAGACAGAGAGTAACTTTTATCTCCCTGCATTAGGGAAAGGGCTGTGGAAGGGGCAGGACTCTTAAGCAAGCAATGAGTTTTCACTTGAAAAACATCTCTGCAACTTCCTAAACCATTTTATTTAGCAAACAAGTTCAAACATAATAAAGCCATAGTTAAGAGTAGCAGATGGATTTAACAGAAATCTGGAAAGTAACATCTGGCACTCCAAAGGCAGAAAACCTATTCCAGAAAAGCAGCGCAACAGCAAATGGAAGGCAAAGAGATACCTAATTACTCCTGGTTTAAATTTTCCAAATCTCTCTTCTACTTCTTCTTCATGATAACGCTGCTGAAAGATCTGACTGCTCGATTCACCATAGGCTTCCATGTATTCCTTTCTCTTCTCACTTATACGAGCTTGATTTCGTGGCTTAAAGATAATACAATTGGGAAGTTTAGATGCAGACAATTTACAGTCTCCACCCAACATAAAACTGGTACTCCTTGCCCTCGGAATACTTAATCATTTATTACATGGCCATGTGATACATCTATAGTTGTAATAGAAAGTCCATAGCAAAGACCCAAGACTACTGGCATTGGATCTAGTGGCGCGCTAAAGTGGGAGGAAAAACTGTTCAGACTGAAAAATGTCCCTTAGTAAATTAAAGGGAATACTCAAACCACTACACTGCAAAATTAATTCACTCTGATTTAGCATGGTAGAATTTATAACTATGACCAGCAGGATGTAATCAACAGAGATAAATAATCACTTGCGCATCCTGACCCCAAAACGGTGTGGTTACACCAGAACATTTCTTGAGGAGCAGCAGCCTTTCAAGTACTGGTGTAGACTTTACCTTTGGACAGTCTTTGATTTGATGGTCTTCTGAACCACAATTGAAACAAGTAGGTTTTGGCCTGCTTAAAAAAACACACAAGAAACGAAGCAATTTACAATTTTGCAATGGTAAATACATTTAATTATTTAAAATCTTTTTAGTTTTAGAATTAGAAAGAAAGAAAGAAAAAGTAGTAAGCACTGCTTGCTGATTTCAGGTGCTGTCTTCTGCTTCTCTTAAACTGACTTATTAATCTTCAAAAGAGAGTAATAGAGTATTGTTTCTTTCACAGTCCTAAGGAGAACACAAGAAATGAGAAAAAAAAACACAGGCAGAGCACTTGGGGGGAGAAGGAGGGGTGCGAGGTGTGGGGAATACATAACAGAATGTGGAGAGGAAGAAAAAGAACTAAAATTACAGCGGAAAAGTAGTACTTCCAGGCAGAACTGGAGCCTTTATATCCCTCATAATAGAGATCTACAGCTTTAAGAGGGAAAAGAATAGTCAGTAATTCAGGCTGGATCTCAAGAAATCTAAACCACTGCCTTAATCCAGGCTAGGTAGCTATGAGATCAGACCAGGCGGCTCAGAGCCTTATCCAGCTAGGCCCTGAAAAATCTCTAAGGGTGGAGACCACACAACCTCTCTGGGCAACCTGATCCAACAGTTCAGTGTCTTAAAGTTGGAAAAGTTTCTCCTTACATCATGCTGCAGAAAGAGTATTCACTGAAGGGTTTCTACTTCTGATTAAGTCTGTAAATGTTTGCTTAGATAGTGCCAATAAATAGAAACAAACTCTACAGACTAAAGCTTATGTTGTGACCAGAGGAAGGAAAAATGTTAAAACAATACTTCTAACTCTAGAGCACAGATAAGAAACCCCGCAATTTAATACTCCTGTAGTACATTAATACCTCTTTCTCTTTTTAGCCTTGATTCATCAGAGGTCTGATCCTTTTTACAATACTGAGAATTGGTTACCAGTAGAAACAAGTAGGAGAGCATGACTGCTTCTTTGTCAAACCCTGGTCCACAGTTTGAATATGTTATGCATATGGTGAAACTGCACTAAAAACCTGGAATGGAACTGCAGCTGGCTTCAAGCTTGATTTTCCTTGTAGATTAATACAATGGCAGCAAACATTTTCAGTATTATAGGGAGGAAAATCCAAATCACAAGATTTTAAGGAAGCATTTCTTTTCTGAACATTCAGTTTTACAGAAACAGGATGGGGCCAGAAGTGGAGACAAAAAGGTGACACAACAGTGTGTCCAGCGTAAACACACCCCACACACACTCCAACCTCTTGAAACCTCTAAGATAAAATTAAGTGCATCTTCTGCTTCATCTTTACACAGTATTCAAACAGAAGCCTTCTCTGGTGATCCAAGTATTTTATCACTATTCTAGATCATGAGCACAACTCTTCAATGTGCTTTCCACTCAGACGGCAGTATTTCTAATCAAGCTCAGCATGCCCCTTAATCTTTGCAATTCCCACTGAAATCTTGCCTGGTCTTCACTGCATCTGAAATCAGTGACTTCAAACACTATGGAGACCACACAAGCTGCCAGCTGGAAACTCGATTCACTTCTTACCTCCCATAAAAGCTCTACAATCAAGTCTAAGACCAGTCTTAAAAATCTATGAAGTAAATCAGACAGGAGATGTTCTACAACCCAGTAAGCATGATGATAGCACACCAGTACAAGGATGACAAAGCAGTCATTAAAAAGACAAACAACCCAAGAATGGGGTATAAACTTCAGAGTGTTTTTACAAATTTATTTTAGGCTCTTCCTAAAGTCAATAACCAAGAAACACCCACTGACTGCAAAGCTCAGCACTGGTTTACTCCATTTAAAATCATTGTTTAAGTATGTTAAAGGGTTTAGTATAGTGGGGAATAATTACAGCGTACATCTGAACTTTTCAGCTCAAAACTTTGTATTTAAGAATAATACAAACCTTTTTGGTTTTACTTGTATTTCTTGTCCATCTAGGGAGAGAATGTGGCTGAAAACTTGCTGATATCTTTAGATTTCAATAAGGAACTGCTACTGGATAGCAGATTTTATAGAGGAAGAACAGCTTATTCATACGTGGAATGAGCTGTCATTCCAAACCTGATTACAGCTTGGCCCGGGAAATTCCTAAAGTCACAAGATGTATTTACGGTGACAAGGCATTCACTCTTCCCAAGCATAAGCCCACTGAAAATCAATGAGCTAATCATATCAAAATTGGAATGGTTTGAGTAAAAAAAAGCCATTAATGAGTCATTGAAACTTTTCATCTCTAACAATTGATACAGTTTGACAAAACTGCTCAATCTACTGAACAGGATTTGAGTTCAATTTACCCACTGGCATTCCCTGGACTTGAGAAACAGAAAACCCCTTTAACAAACAGGATACTTAGGTATTTCCCATCCTTCTGTCAGCTGTGGATTCTCATTTAATATAGGCTGTCCCAGTTTATCAAGACAAAAATTGGCAAAATACAGAACACTTCCTACAACCTGTAGAAAAAAAGTCAGAAAATTGTCAGAAATGTGTCAGTATTTAGGGCAGATTGGCAGAAATTCTATAAATTTAGACTGCTTGAAATACTTCAAGGCTTTTTT
Organism: Agapornis roseicollis; assembly: GCA_002631895.1. Taxonomy (NCBI): domain Eukaryota; kingdom Metazoa; phylum Chordata; class Aves; order Psittaciformes; family Psittacidae; genus Agapornis; species Agapornis roseicollis. The sequence goes on along the minus strand of NDXB01020453.1, from coordinate 158,334 downwards.
TTCCCCCACTCTGTAAGAATTTACAAATAACACATGCCCACACCTGTAGAAATACATATTTTTTCCAATGATGCAGCCAAAACATGCTGAACTTAACTGCTATTACATTGATCAATGAGATTTAACAAGAGCTTATTTTAATGGCAGTGTATATTGAATACGTAGAATGAAGAGTCAGACCTACCATTGAAGAGCACATAGTCAAGAACTTACACTAAAAGCTTCTTTCACTTTTTTAGAATTCGAGCTTGCTGCTTTACCATCCTCTTCCAAAAGAATACTGGAGGGCTGACATGAAACGTAAACATGCAAACAGTTCATTTAAAGTAACAGTAAATAGAAAAGCTTCTAAGTTACTCATGTATGCAAAAGGCACAGAATACGCAATACAGCTCCTATTCTGTCAGGAAACAGTAGGATGGTGATGTCTACATTAATCATAATGCTTTCCACAGTCAAAAGAATGACACAGCTCATCTCCAATGTTTTCTTTGATGAGAAATATACTGTATAAAACCATCCTTATTCTTATCTCAAAAGCTAAGAGAAAAATGAGGAGAAGTGTGTCATTTCACCTTTTTACTTAAAGTGAATGTCAAATATAACTCCAAATTCCAATCCAAGAAGTGGAAATTTCCAGATTCTGTTGTTCATCTATGCTTTGATATACTTAAAGTTTAGCCAAATACTATCAGAAAAGGGTACATTAAGTTCGTACCTTATGGTCTTCTCTTGATTATTTAAATCAACTTATTACTTTGCTTTTATACAAATTTCACCAGGTACAATTTCAAAGAAGCATTTTCATGTGTGATATTTTCTTTGTCCTGGTCCTCTATCTTTGGAAGAAAGAGCTGTACAATCTCTGCTTTATAGTTATTTCATAGATACTTAGCAATTACCAGGAAAAAACATCTGGAAATCACCTGTTTAGCAGAGTAGTATTTCAGTATTCCCACAGTAAGGATGCAAGGGAAGCAGAACCTAGTAACAATTTGAGTTTTTAAGTACCTGTGGCTCAACATCAAGCTGTGTTTTTTCTTCTTCACTTTTCCTCTGCTCTTCGTATCTCTGAACTAAGCCAAAAATGAAATCTTCAATTTCTTGATGATACTGCCTATAATGAAGAAGTACAGAGAGATGAAGATGTGCACAAGATTGAAACATGTGCCAAATGGTTTTATTTGGTTGGTTTGTTTTCTTTTAGCATTTATCATTGAGCTGATTTTGTCTGGGGTAGGGGCAATTTTCTTCTTCGCAGCTGGCATGTGCTGTGGTTTGGGTTTGTGCTGGTATCACTGTTGATAACACACAGGAATGTTTTCCTTACTGCTTACAAAGTCAAGACCTTTCCTGCTCCTCAGAAGGGGGGGACAGAGATGGACACAGCCAGGACAGCTGACCCTGACTGACCCAAGGGATATTCCAGACCAAATGGTATCATACTCAGCATATAAAGGTGGGAGAAAGAGTAGCTGGAAAAAAGAGATGGGCACATTTGGCATAACGGCATTTGTCTTCCCAAGTAACCCTTACACATGATGGAGCCCTGCTTTCCTGCAAAGTACTTACCTAGAAATGACATTGTTCATAAATAAAATCTGTAACAGAGGCCCATCTACTTTGGAGTTCTCCAAATAAATTCCACTAGAACAGAACACACAGACAATGGTTACTGCATTAGCTTTACTCTGAGTATTCCCTATGAGGTTTATCACAGCAAAGAGTCAGCAGCCCTCAGAGGGAGGAAGGTTTAGCCAATACAAGTTCTGTCCTTCTGAGAAGTTTCTATTCACTTAAACAGAAATCTTCCTCTCAAGCCAAGCAGGTTGCCTGGTGTGAGGTGGCAAGAAAACAAAAGGGAACACCACACTACAGTCACTTTCTTCTGTTATAAAATCTTATAAATACAATTTTGGATAAATAAGGTCTCTTGTTCTTACTGCTGAACTTGACAGAAACATGTTTCCTTAAAGGCCACGTATGTTTCATAAACACATGGGTACACATAAATAAATAAAGCTACAGCAAAACAAACCACGTTTTTGATATTCAAGTCTAAAAGATTTTAAGAGTGGTGATGACACTTTAAAAGCCCAATGTCTGAGCAGGGACAATGACAGAGCAACAGTTTCTAAACAACGTGGCAGACATTGGTCCCTCAGGCAGCTCTTGTCTCAGACAGACTCTTATTTCAAACATATGTAGTTCATATAAAGCTTTTCAAGTCACATACCTAGGACGAGTCAGAATATTCAGCTTCCTTTTAAGTTCCTGATGTTTACTGACTGTTAAGGTACATTACTTTCCACAGAAGACACAGACCTCTTAATTGAAGGATCAAAGCCAACAAAACATCTAACAAGAATTCCACAGAACAAACGGGGCTTGAGACCTTCCCTTTCAGTGCACAGAGGATTATTTACAAATCCACCTGTTGCTGAAGAAACACAATCAAATGAAAACAAGGCAAGCAACCAAAACCAACCAACACTGCCCCAAACCAAAGCCCAGGTAAAAAAGGACTCACTGTGACAATCTAATTACTACAATTCATTACATGCACTATTTTTGAATTGTCAGATTTATAGTACTTTAAAAATCCCTACAGTTCTCCCCCCCCCCAAAAAAAAAGTCAACACACATACTCATAAGTAATAAATAATAAAATCAATTTCAGATTCCATTCTGATGCAGTATCAAATCCTTTAGAGAACCAGTCACGATTTGCAGCTTAAAAGTCTTTCTAGGTATGTTCAATATGGGGTTTGGTGAACACAACTGTTTCTTTTCCCTAGGAAGTCAGAGCATCCAGCACCAAGTGTTTTAAAGGCCATCCCAGCACCAAAACCTTAACTACCTCCTCTGCCAACTGAAGCAAAGCCGGTAGGGAGCTGGACGCTCTAAGGATGTTTTCTTTGAAAACTCCATGTTAACACACCGAAGGCAGAAGCCAAGACAAAGCAGCACCGAGACACGGGGAGCCCCCTCCCTGCCGAGCTCTTCTCATCGCCCATCAGGGCTCACACTAACCGGGCCGTCCCCGACATCGACATAGAGCCCGGCCTCACGGGGGAGCCGGGAAAAGCCGGGAGTCCCCCATGCCCCAGGCGGGTCGGTGCCCGGGCTGGCCCGGAAGGGAACCGACAGCAGAAGCGGCCCCTCCGCGCCCTCCCCAGAGCAGGCCCTGCCTCTCCCGTCAGGATATTCTCCTCCCGGAGCAGCCGCACCGTCTCCTCGCGGTCCCGCAGCCTCTTGTACAACTCCTCCAGGGTTTTGTCGGGTCTTTCCCCCGCCGCCGCTGCCTCCTCCTCCTGTTCATCCTCCTCCTCCTCCCCCTCCTTTTCCTCTTCTTTCTCCTCCTCCTTCTCCTTTTCTTCTTCCTCTTCCTCCTCCTCCTCCTCTAGGCTGGGCCGAGGCAGCAGCGGCGGTGGCCCTTCTCCTCCGTCGAGCTGCTGGAAGAGCTCGCTGTCCCCGAAATCCACCTCAGCCGCCATCTTGTGCTGCAGCAGGAAGGGAGGAGTTTGGGAAGGGGGGACGCAGCCGCAGGGGCAAAGGGCAACCGGAGCTGCCGTTCGCCTCAGCATGGTCCCGCAGGACTACAACTCCCGGCATGCCCCGGCTGCAGCCCACCATGGCGGAGCCTGGCCCAGCGCGCTGTGCGTGCTGGGAGATGTAGGCTGCACTCTGCACGGAACGCCCGGAGCTGCAGTGCGCCGTCAAAATGGATGCCGGGGGGAACCACCAGTTGCGCTGAAACTCGCGGTGCAGGGCTCCTTGCAGCCAGGCCCCGTCCTGTCCTAGAAAGCAGCTGCACCCCCGGTGAGGCACTGCCTTGTGCGTTTAATATGATGGGGTACAGCATTCCTGTAAGGCTTGTTTCATCCACAAGTCAACACACCTTTCAAAACACTTAAGTATTAGCTAAGGGCTCCAACATCCTACCAACCTTCCTCACCAATGGTCTGGTTATCCCTCTCTCTCTACTATTTCCATCAAATTGACCTAAAGGGCAAGCAGAGTATTCCTCACCCTGAGTTGCGCTCTGTAACACAATCTATTTTAGGAAAACCCTACTTCCAAGTAAGCAAAGCAAAACACTATTCCTGACTTCTCCAGTCTTCCTGCCATCTCTTACCTCTCTTTCTTAAAGGCTGGCCCAAAAGACAACTTGATTAATGTGAAGGAAGACCTTAGAGAAAAAAATGTCTTTATTATTAACCAGGGTTTCTGCACTGAATTATGTGCCTGTTGGCCCAGACTGCTAAATAACATCTACACAATGTTTCTTTCATGTTTCAAGAATTGAAAATAACTGTACAAGGTTAAAGTACAAAAGTACACAAGACAGTGGACATGAAATACCCATGTATGAGTTTATCCCATCTGCTGCTTGGTTTGAAAAGTAGAACTTTTAACTAAAAAATACTGTCCTTCTATAGTTCTGTCAAGTTTAATGGAAGTGGGTATAACCTGATTACAACACTAACACCAGTATCACTGATCTGATATTTACAAAAAAATTGTATTTTTTTTTTAATAAATTAAAGTCAATGCAACACCCATGCAAGCTAGAATGCTAGCTTTTTGGTGAACAAGGACCCAACAGCTGAACAAGAACCTTCCACAGTTCCAAACTTTAAATTTGCCTCTTTTCCCTCTTGTTTTTCAAACTGTATCCATTCCTCGCATAGAAGATGTGAATCCCAATCCCATTCCTCTTTGTGTATGAGTCTGTGACCTTGCCATTTCATACTGTGCATCTAGATTTCGGAAGACCTCCTCCTGTTGTTTCAGGGTTTTGAAACTCTCTTCATCAACAGAGCTACAGCCAGCTTCATCCTCACTCTAGAAACCAGACAGAAAGAAACAAACATTAGCTGTGGTCAGAGCAGTGTTTGCAGATACCCTAAACCAGAACAATTTTGCTTTATTGATTTCCAAAGTAATCATTCAAGCATTTGGCTTTATTGCTGAACATTCTAGCATCACCTTTCCCTCCCTTGTCAAGACACAAAGGAGCCTTCATCTGCTTCCCCTTCCCAACCCATTCAAATAAGTATCTCCAGTTAAGTGATCAATACAAAGCAATACTGTCTGAATTCTAAATACTAGTTACGGCAACCACAGATTGTAACAGTTGCCTTTTGCTAGGCAGAAGCATAATGACATTCCAGAATTGGAACTGAACTCAGATTTAGATGCTGCTTATGAACTTTGCAATACTTATTTTAACTACCTCAAGTAGTATTAGTTTAACATCTTTCCTGATTAACATACACTTTAAAATAAAGAAATTACTATGCTACAATTAATGATAAGCTTGGTTACATATTCAGAATCCTTTAATTCTTTACCTTAATGCCCATCAGTTTTCTGAATTTGACATTTTGGTCCTTGTTTCCAAAGTTTAATTTTTCCCATATTTCTGCAGACTGCGACTTATCCTGTACAAGTAAAAAAGAAAAAGATGTATCACCTTTAAACACATGCTTCTGTTAACTTCACAGCACAAGAGCAAGCAAAAAAGCAGTATTAAAACTGGGCTCATTGCACAGCTGGAGGCAACAGGTTTCCAAGTCAGATCCCACATTCCTGCATCCTCCTCACAAGAAACTTTTTGTGAGGGAACTTTAGTTAACCAGGGGTCTCAAAACACTTCACTAATTGCAAGAGCATTTGTTTGACACAGCGTAAGTCTGAAAACCTACTTGTATTTGTAACTTCCACTAGCTTTTGTACAATGCCTTATTCTACTCCTGGAGAGTTACTAGCAAGATTTGCAGACCTGTTTTTGAAGCCTGGGACAGCAGAGGATACAACACTCAAATGAAAACTCTCTGCAGTCACACAGAGAAGTGATCAGTTAAGTCTCTCTACCTCAGCCATTATTTCTCAGTAAAAAGAGACCATCTGCATTTGATATTTAGTTGCAAGGCAAACTGGAAAAAGTAACTTTACAATCCAATTATACCTCTGCAATTTTAGCCATCAGGGTTTTTTCTGAGGCTTGTGTCACAACTGTTTGCCACTTGAAGGTCTAGTTATCCTAAGTTCTTTCACCCCTGAAGTTTCACCTTGGGCTACTGTCAGGAGGAAAACTAGGTGAAAGTAATTTTGCTGAAAATAGCATTGATAAACATCCTTAAATTGAGTGCACGGTGTTTCCAAGCAAATTTTATGAAAGTAAGAAAAGACAACATTACCCCTTCCTTTTTGCCTTGCCAAAGCATCTTCCGCTTTTTCTCCTGCTCAGCAAATTTCATTGGGTTCACAGCAGCTGGGTTGTAATAGCTAGGGACAGCTATTCCAGTCTCTGCTAGTGCTTTTGCTTGCAGGGCTGCCATCTGAGCTGCCATTGCTATTTGGGGAGTCACTTGTGTTCCCGATGCCAGAAGAGCAGCAACATTAATAACAGAACCTCCTGTGGCTGCAGCTGCTGTAGCAGAAAGAGAATTTGTTACCAGACAGGAAATCAAGATCTGGGGAAAAACCCCAAACCAACAAAAAAACAGAAAAAAAAAAAAATCAAAGACACGTCTCCTCTTCCCCCCCCACCCCCCCCAAACACTTCCCTTCATCAGAACAAACAACAAATGCATGGTAAAAGACACGTTATTTATAGATTAAGAACAAGTCTTCCATAGTTCTTAGTAAGCCAGAACTAAAACTGAATCTCATGTAGCTCATGCTTCTAAATACCCCTGAGCTGGTAACAGCTTTCAAACTCTTGCTTAATGATGCTTAAAGGAATGGTCCAATAACCATCACAAAATCATGTACCAGCTTAACATACATTTTCACTGTATAGTTAGTAAGTGACAAGAAATGGGGTTTTATGTTTGTGTGGTGTTTTTAATTTATTTTGGTTTTGTGGGTTTGATTTGGGTTTCCCCCTCCCCCCATTTCCTAGTTCTAGTGGTGTTTCTTATATATGAACCAAGTTAACAAGTACACAGACAACCTGCACGTCTGTGAACAGGACTGTCACACTCAGCACATAAGCCTACACTATTTCTCACTCACACTATTGTTTAAAATTCATATAATACACACGGACTACCTGCAGCCATTTCCTGTTGCTTCTGTTTTTCAACTAGTTCTTTTTCTCTCTGTTCTTGCAGTTTCTTTGCTCTTTCCAGTCTGGAAGTACATGAGAATAAAAATACTTAGACATGCTATATCAACAGCAGAAGCTTATTTCTATCTCGTATCATTAAAATCATTAACAATTCCCAACCTTCTGGCTAATGCTTCCTGTGCATCCATAGCTGTATTTCGTCCCCGAAAGGGTGGTGGACTCGAACTCCGGCTGTGACTTCTGCTGAACCTCCGGGGCTTTTCACTTCTCTTCTTTCGGTCTCTGTAACCAAATTTAACAGAGTTGCTAAAACCATGAAGGCACATCTATATTTTAACATTTCATAAAGTATTTGATCATAACTCTGAAAAACTGCTTAATTTGGAGAGCTTTCAGTAACTGCCTCACAGAGATTATACTAGAACAGTGTAGCAGTCACATCTGCCTTGTAACAAGGTAGAGCTAAAATGGAAGATTTCTGACCCTAAGATGTAACAGAACGTGTAATTCTGGGTATTTGTTTACCCTCTTACACTTAGTGCTGACAACTCAGAGATTCTCTCTAGAGATTTTCATTCTAAAGCCCAACAAGAAAAAAAGATTCATGCAACTTTGGTAAAAGACAATTGCAAGAAAACTGTAAAATGGACCAAGTTACAGGAATGCTTTAAAACCATAAAGACCTCATAGCACTGGAATTATGGTAAACAACAGCAATTTAAAGAGGCCCAATTTAAGAACTAGAATTGCACTCGGGGATATTACTATTTCTCTCCCTTCTGTATCTCTTCACTAAACACACTCTGGACAACAGTTTGAGGGAGGGTATCAAGCTAAATGTGAGAGCTTGTTTAAACACATGTAATTTGTGTCAGGTTTGCTTGAGAGGAACAGTGCTGTTGCAGAACTATGAAGCATGAATGACCTGGAGCCTGAAAATCTGAAAAGATCCCAGTTAAAATATATTTTTAAGCAAAACACCAAGATATTCAGTTTAATTCTCCTTCAGTAACCTTCTCCCCAAGTCCTCCCAAGTAGAAGTCATTCTTATGGCATACTTATCTAATAACATCTAAGCAACAAGCACTCAAAATATGCATATAAACTACTATTAGCAATGCTTATCTTTGCCAGGATCATCTTGTACATACAAGAGGTAAGGGTTTATCCCTGGTTAAGCCTCTGACACCGGTGTTTTAAACAAAAAAGTCATCAATACTGGAAGTGTCCAACAAAGCCTAAATTACAGGAGGAATCCTGCACATTTTCCGCAGATTTGCCATTAACAGCAAGTTAAGATGCACAAAGATGTGTCTGCAATTTTATACTTAAATGTTATTATCAACCATTTGAGATAACAGGTAACTTGAGGCAACAGCTATTGTGACAACAGCCATGTGAAATGGCATTCCGATACTCTGCTTCTTCTGTTTCCAACCTGGGCAGCATCTACAAACATCACAAAATGTAGACTGAAGTTATAAAGAGATCCTTGTTTACATGACAAATCTGGTAGAATACAAAGGAGGCGAGACTTATCTTTTCACAGAAGATGACAAGATGCAGATTCAGGCACTGGGAAGTGACAGATCTGCATTCCTGAGATAAGATGTAATGCATGTTTCAAAGATACCTTCATTTTTCCCGTGCTGACTACTGTAGTTTGGTCTTGTCTTTGGTCTGATGCTTTACTGCACTGGTAAACATCAAGGAAATAAATGTTTGAGCTTTTGTATTTAAGTAGTTCCATTTGAAACAAGCAGATGGTGTCATGTTTTCCACCTAGCATTTCATCAGAGCCATGCCACAAAAGAACTGCCAGGAGGGTCTACATGCCCGCAGAACAAAAAGACTAGTTTAAATGCTAGCAAGGACAGGTCACTTGAAAACGTGAGCTTGAGATTATGCAGAGAACCATCAAGAGAAGGTCAAGCTCCACTATTTCAAAGAACTTCTAACTGTAACACAACAAATAATGAGGGCATTCATTTCATAGTTGAGTTTTAACAGGGTAGGTTTCCACATCCTGTTTATCTAGCGTGTGAATAGTTTGCCTTGAGGCTTGCCTCATAATTCTCTTTCCAAAGGCCTCACTTTAGCCTGGGACTTGAAGTGTTCTAACTACTGTTAGAAGAGACTTACACCTCACTTAAGAAATGGATTCTTACAGTATGCCTATCACTATCTAAGAAGGTATGTTTCCAGTTGAAGAAATTCCTAAGTTCTTGACTATCCCTTACTTTTTCTTCCCACATTTGCCATTCTGTTTCAGGTAATTTGAATTCCACTGTAGAAGCAAAAAAACTATTCTGGGATGCAAAGTTTTCATGAAGCCATTAAACACAAAATGTTCAAAGAACTTTTAAAAACAGGAGTGCACATCACCTATAGTAAGTGGAAATAATGAGCAACTGAAGCCTAACATATCATGCCAAAGGTGGCTTAAACAACATTAAATGGTTTCCAAATCAAATGGCACGTGACATGCATAGCAACTGAAGACCCAGCTCTACCCATCCCAGATGAAAGTTTGGTACAAAGTGCATGCCAAGTAAAATAGGACATGAACCACATAATTCAACTACTTCAGAAAGATAAAAGTTTTCTGAACGGTTTCACAAGTGATGTAACATTACACAAGTGTGACAGATTCCCAAGGATCCACGGTAATGTTGAGTAAGTCATAACCAACTTCTACTCCTTTTAAATATGCAATTTAAAATCCTCCAGTGAAAATAATTAACTGAACACCGTCAACACCTCCTTGGAAACTCTGAGGGGACACAGATTTGTATTCGAACTACTTGTTTAAACAAGTAGGAGGGAACAAATGGAACTGTAGTAGTCACTAAGTCTTATTTCAACTTGCTTATTCAGAAATCCCTACAGGGCATTCAAGAACACAAAGGTGAAACATACAAACAAGACTCAACCCGACACGAAAATACTGAACAATTCATCACTACTGGAAAACATTAACTTCCAGAATATTCCAGATGAGGCATGGATTTCAACTCTGTGAAACAGATCCAGAGTAAGCCAGGATGTGTCTAGCTATAAATGGTTTTTATGTGTGCTTCTGGAATTTAAGGAAGAAATGGAAGCAGCCAAGACAGGAGAAAAAGTAACATAATATTCTCATGTTATGCTTGACAAAAAGGAGTTGGTAACCACTAACACAGAATAGCACATTTGGATCAGAAACAGTCCATTGGACTCAAAATTCACCTTAATGCTACACTAACTGTGCCACTTCACAGACAAAACAGTTCTAAATGAACTTCGTGGAGCTGATCAGGGTTAGCTTCTGGTCAGTGTATCTCCTCTGACACCCAGCAATTCCCAGTTAAACTTCAGTTTTCCAATATACAGACACAAAAAAAAAGAGATAAATACTATTTTTTAAGAAGTACTTTGTCAATCACACTACTCTCGTATCAAAGTTTAGCTGTAGCTTATTTTTCAGTCTTTCCACTTCAGTGTTACTTAAATATCCTATTTAAAAATGTAAATTCAGTTGTGCTGCAAGAAACCAAACGAGCTTGAACTGTGGTAATCATTATTACTCAAAATACTTAGTTATTTACTTTTCTTTGACTTTATCAGTCATAAGTTCCAAAATAGTGGTTTCATAATATACCCACAAAATAACTACTCAAGCAATTCTAATTGCCAGCAAGAAATCATGCTATGAAAAGACAAGAATCTGAGATACTTCCATTGTCTAGGACAAGTGTTTCTATTGGTGTGTGTTAACCACCCAGTCCTTAACCCACTGTAGCAACACAGCTGAGAGAGCCAAGTACATTTAGTTACACTGAATGTACATTAAGTGGCAAACACATCTTTCTTCTATACATCAGCCCACCACAGAATGTTCAGCCAAACACCACCACTGAGTGTATACAGAACTTAACACTTACCTGCTTCTGCTCCTAGATCTGCTTTTGCTTCTGCTCCTATGTCTGTGTCTAGATCTTGATCTAGAACGAGATCTTACACGTCGTTTCCTCTCTCTGCTGCGAGATCGGGATTTTTTCCTATCGCGACTTCTGCTACGATGACGTCTGCAAACACACATCCCAAATTCTTACAGATATTCTCATGGTTGAATTCAGCTTCTGCTTAAGGACTTACACACAGTTTTGTCATCACAGGGCAAAAATGCACCAGGCAGAGTGGGGAGACTGCAAACTACACGTGGAAGAGTTCATGCCTGAAGCAGTTTAAGTTGTAAGACTAGGGATGAAATGGGAAGTGAACTAAACACCACCACCAAGAGTTATACAGAGTTTACATAAACCATTATACTCATCACTATAGCTGCTCATTTATTCATTACAGTGTATGTATCAAACCAAATACAACCATACTAATCTGATGCAGAAGCCTGAAATTCAAGACAAGAAAACTCCTCCTGCTCATGGTATTCCAATACTTTAGGGAAGAGATGCTCATATTTCAGCTAGTGAGTCACACACAGTCCCTCAGTGTACCATTAGCCAAAGCCTGTTCCTTGCTATAATGTTTGCTACATACAGATCCCTCAGCTACAGCAGAGGTGCCTGAAAAATTCTGCTGGCAGCATCTTGTTTATTCCACGTAATTCTCCTACATCAGTGTGCTAAGAGGCCTCAGACACCATTGTCTCTGGGTAAGCTCTTGATTTAGGGAGGTAAAAAGCTGCGACACTGTTAAGATGTGGTTTTTTTCCTGTCACTGTCAACAGGGAATGTTTAATGCACTGTTTAACTTTTTCTATACTGCATATACTAATTACAACACACCTCACTTATCCAAAGCCTTAGGGCTATTTTGTACCTTTACTCAGAAACAAATAAAAAATAAAATTAAAAATCCAAAGTAGCAGCAAATGCACCACCCAGTGAAAATTGAAACACGCAACAGAAATGGATGCTTTAACATTAAATTAGGTCAGTAGCATAATTCAGCTGTCCTTCATAAGTCTACACAAATTCTAAACCCTGCTTTTGCAACTGTACTTGAAACAGAATAATCATGCAAAACAACCTACCTTTCACGAGACCTTGATCTTGAATAACTTCTCCCTCTGGATGATTTCCTCTCTTTGCGTTTATGTCTATCCTCACCATTTTCAGATGAATTTAGGCTATCTCTTCCCTTGTCAGAAGAATGTTCTTTGTCATTGTGGTCTTCAGATTTGTGCTTCTTGGAGGACTTCTCTTTGGATTCATGTCTTCTTGCCTGTTTTAAGAAGAAGTTGGTTCTTTCAGGAAAATAGTGCAACAAAGAGAGTTAGTATGGGTATCAGAAGATAAAAATGCTAAGTTGTGATGCAACATTAGTAACCTTAGGAGTGTGACTCAATCATGACCGATGGCTATTTTACCTAATGCCACCAATTACCCAAAGCTGCAAATACACTCTAGAATTTTTCCCCCTTTTCCCTCCTCCCCAATGCCTAAAGGATTTGTTTGCATATAAGAGTTACCAGCACTGTAACAAAAGCAATTGGCAGTTACTGTCTCCATTAAAAACACGTAATAAGTACCTATCTTTAAATACCTGACCATTTCTGAATATGCATTTATACACTCACAGTGGATTTTTATTTAGTATATTAAAGTATGCTTAATAGTGAATATTTAAGTATTTCCCCAAGTCTACTATTTAGAAAGTTACCAAAATCCATGCATAGCTGCAGACACGTATTTTGCTTGTAGAACGAGAAGGTCTTTTCTATCCATCAGTAGATAATTACTTTTTAGAGCAAAACTCTTTTCAGTCAGTAACTTCCAACAGTTTTCACAAAACAAAGCAGTAAATTTACACGGCTGACATCCCAAACTTATTACTTAAAACTAAGATGCATCACTGGGACCTCCTTGATGGTTTTAAATTAAAGATATGCTGCTCCACTATACCGCATTTTTTTCCTGCAGTGCCTCTTAAAAAAAAAAAAGGTTCCTTTTTATAGCTGCAATGCCTAAAGTATTTAGCAAGGTCAGGCCTGATTTTTGCCAGTGTTTTCCTTAGAGACTAAAACATGACATCAACACCTTTTCTTAATATACCCAGTTTATTTTGAAATCTTCCTAGCACAGAAGCATAGCCCTCTTAGAATATTGTTTAAACATGAGATTTCAGTCAGAATTTAAGCATGATACACTCGTTTCAGACCAAATCCAAATTCCTCAGAGGTCTTTTCGCTTATCTAAATCTGTAAACTACTCATAAAACCTTTTCTATAATCATAACGTTCTCTTTCAAAATAAAGAAGTCTGAAGGTGTTGTAATTAGCTCATATAAGCCTTTGAAACGCCTCATTAATTTCTATATACGTATTTGATTAACTCTTCAAGTTACAATGTTAGGTATTTAACCTGCTTTTGCAGTATTTGACACGTAACTCCTTGAAAAATCAGCTGTTACATAAAAACATATCAAGTTGGAGATGTTACCTCTACATTAGTTTTAAGTATGTATTTACATTATTTGTTCTGATATTCAGCCTACAGAGAAAGAGCTTAATATTGCAAATGAATGAAAACAATACATCTACTGTAGGACACTATTCATCTGTTCACACTGTGAAATTTAGAAACTACTAAGTAAATCGTGTGGGATTAGATCCATCAGCATGGCAAAGCACTGGACACAATTATAAGTGTTGTCTTTTTTCCTTTTTTTTAAGCTTTATTTTTTTTTAATCCCATCTTTCAGGCACACAATTAGTAATACACCACCATTATATCCCATAACGGATTTAAGATATTTTTAAGGGAAATGAGTTTGAATGACTAATAGTTACCTTATCATGAAGTAGGCTTATAATTTTGCTATCTGAGTCTGCAGCGTCTTCAGTTCAGTCTCTTCGCGCATTAGCACGCTGAGTATGATTTATTATAGAAATGTTATCATGTGAGCTAAACAATATATTCATTTCACAAAAACTCTCCTAGATTATTTTGCTTACTTTTTCTCACTCCTTTTTTAAACAGAGCTTCCATTGGAATGGGAGAAGTTCCTGAACCGGCTTTAAAGTTAAAAAGTCCCTCATTTGACCCAGCCTGCTACTGCCCCCACATGGCATAAGCTTCTTTGTGACTATTTTGATGCTTTTATTTGTTCATTTTCTCTCTTCTCTAGTGTGTAAGCCAGTTATTTTCCAGATATCACTGATGCTGTCTCTATTCACTCCCCTATATATATACAGCCATATATATTTTTTAAAGAGACAGTCCTCTGAAATTTTTGCTGCAAGTGTCATATTTCCAGCTGACTCAGACTGTTTGTCAAGCTGTGACAATCCTTCACAATTAAAGGATGCAATAAACAGAGCTCAGTCAGGTGAGGAATTATTTATCATAGATTTAAGAAGATGGGTATGTATCAGTGAAAGTCCTGAACATTGGCCAGGAATAAAGCCACCCAAGGCCTTCAATTAATGGAAGCTCTGTGAAAGTCAGCAAGAACACCATGCTACTTCTCCACATGAATTTTTTCTGACGTTTCCACAAAAAAAAAAATTACCAAAAAAAAAGAAAAGAAAAAAAGTTACTAGTTTATGAAAGCATTTTTCTATAAAACTATTACCTTGTCAACATGAAGGCTGCAATCATGCTTCACTATGAAAGGATTTCCATATCCATTTTTAAGCTTAAAGTTTCTAATTTCTTGTACTTACCATTAAAGTAATTTACATAGGTTTACACATATGTGCATTACTATAAGATACTTTTTAAGATGTATTGTACAATTACCTAAACGCTACAAAGTGTTAATTACCTCTTTGCTTCTGCTCCGGCTTCTGTGTTTTTTTCCTTCAGTATCTGCAGAAGAAAACATTTATTGTTGTTTACCAAGTCAAAGAGGAGGTCAGCTGGCTACAATCTGTCTAGTTCCTTTCGGTTATTCCACCCCCCTAATTCAAGAATAGGTCTAGAAAACAAACAGCACTATTTAAGTATCTACTGCAGAAAGCTAACTGTAGCTTTTATTCCCAGTTCTTTGCATGTATTTAAGCTCTGACAGTGAAAACCTAGACCATGTCATACTCTGGTTGCACTCTTCAGCCAGATAACCCTATTTTTGTTACAACCATGCAGAAGTATCCCAGCCTAAGCATATCTAATTAAAATGAATACAAAGTAGCACATTTTTCTGTTTGGTGTTGCACATCCTCCACCCACACCTCACCCCCAATCCCCTGAACAAAGACAAGACCTTTTCCTTAGCACTTCTATCATCAAAATTGTAAAGTCTCAATATCACACATTTAAGATACAAACAAAAATTAGCAGCTTCATTATTTCTCAATTCTAGCAAATTACTAGAGCTAAGACTATTTTTTCCAAAACAGCTTTAAAGAAATTTCAGTTCCACAAGCACACGCCAGAATATAACGAAGCAACTTTGCACATATTAAGACCATACCTGACTTCCGTCGTCTTTCCCTTGACCGCGAGCGTGATCTTGAATAATGAGGCTTTGATGTTTTGGGAGAACTAGAGGCATCCGAATGCTCTTTTTTCTTTTCTCCTTCTGGAGAAGACTTTTCTGGGGCTACTCCATCTCGTTCTGTATCACTACCCTACACATGAGGAGAGAAAGTTTAAAAAAAAATGCTTAGGACTGAAAAGCCAGAAAAACTATTTACTCAGTACTTTCCCTGAAGACACACTCAAAGTTATTTACTGTAAAGACAATCTCATGAGCAACCACCCCATTAGTAGCTAGGCAATAGCTTGACAGACTTGTAGTGAACTGTGTAACTGCATACAGATTGATTTTTTCAAAACTTTATTGAAGAAATCTAATTTATAGAAACATTTGCTCTCTCACTACATCAGACTGCCCTTTTGCCATGTGTTTTTGAGAATATCAGCAAGATTAAACTCTGAGCCACAATTTTCTTTAAATGGTGGTGTTTATATGTCGTTTACCTTTTAAACATTTACATGACTAAGATTACTTAAGGTCAACACTGTCCCAACAGATCTAAGTCACCTTACAAGGTCGGGCATTACCGAGGCACAGCACAAATCCCCATAGTATTTTGAAGTATGGAATGACCTATGAAATGAAATTAGGTATAGTGTCAGACAGCTAACTTTTGAATAAGGAAAAACGTCAAACAGTGTCTTTATGTAGAAACGTGATCTATATGTACTCTCATACAAACACATACCTACCTGTCCCAACAATTTATCTGTCACATTTTCCTTACACCTTGACCTAGGACGATTAAATCTGTGTAGAGCAGTCAAGACTGCTTTGTGATTCAACGCTGGAAGAAGTAAATGTGTATAACTGGTGTACAATACAATAAAAGGATGGGAAAAGTACACACTAAGAAGGTGACTGTGATTTCACCAACACCTTTACTGATTCATTGGTCTCTCTTGTTCCAATCATGTCAATGGCGGTCAATCAAACCTCCTGACATTGTGTGGCAGCAGCAGATTTCAGTAAGGATGTAATTTGGCCCAGATGTGCTATTCATGAAGATAATTTAGCACAGAGGAGGACTCAAGCTCGCATAGTTTTCTACCAGCTGCAACTGGTAGAACTGTCTGCAAACCCAACAAGACATGTGAAAACCTCTCAAATGCTGGTTTATATTCATTACTTTGAAAACAAAGCAACTAGTTTTTCTTAAACCACAACAGACTATTATTACAGATTGTCACTAATATATTGTGTATTAATGTAGACTTGGTTCATACCATGCTACAGACGGATATTTAGTATTTATATTGCAGCTACTACTGTTTTATCTGCCAAATTCTTTATTAATTCACACCTGTACAGAAATGCACCTATAGGAAAATCCCTCTTTAAGGAGATAAAGCAGCTGATCACTTCTCCAGTCATATGGAATACTGGTATCTAAAACACACCAGCATACGGACAACAGCATATAGACCACTTAAATTTGTACCTGCAGCAAAGCTGTAGCTACACTCTCCATGACACTTCTAAATACTACTGATATCCCGTCATTCTGGAAACTTGAGCCTATCAGAACAGAAACTGACTCTCCTAATTGTGATCTTAGCCATCACAATTCTTGTCCTTACACATCTACCTATCATCTGCTTATCTAAGCCTACCCCCTTCAACTGAGATTCCTAAAAGTCAGCAAGAAGTTTGAAAGGAATTTTAAATTCCTATAAATTTACATTTCAAATTTACTTGAGAAGGAAAATGAATACCAGCTAAACAGTCTAACTTAACTGGGTTTTTAAACATAGTATATCCAAATGAAATTGAGTCCACTGCCACTTTCCAATACTATCAGGCTCATTACTTATACACACTGCTGCTCATTAATGCCCTAAGATGCAATGGACCTTGGAGAAATCTCTCAGCTGTACAAAAACAGCAGAAAAAAGCTGACAGACTTCAATGAGACTATTACCAGCTCTTGGATTGGCCACAGGTTCAGGCTTCCTCGAACAAGCCCCTTGCCTACTTTAGAGGAACCTCAAAGACAACGCCTATGATCTAGGTGTAAAACTACAAGTATATAATTCTACAAGTCCTTTTACAATAGAATTTATCTTATTCTTAACAGGTTAAGTTATATATATAAAAAAGAATGCATCATTAAAAAAATATTTTCTCCAGAAGTTTGTGGTCCTCTTGCTCTGTTTCACCACTTGTCAAAGTTTAGATAAGAACTTTAAATGCCAGATTAAAGACTGTAAAGTACTCAAGTAAACTTTGAAGAGTCTTATTACTTTTGAGACCAGTTTACTTGCTTTTTAGTTTGGTTTTTTTTTTATTTTTGGTTGGTTTTTTTTTTCCACTCAAAACTCTTTAGTAACTTCTGAAAAGAAATTAACCAAATCGGGTTGATAACTATTCTTAGTGGTTCTTTAACTCAATCATGGGACAAATGCCTTTGTATGCTACCAGGCCACACAACCTCCTTTATACATTACCAAGGTACAGAAATTTTAGAAGAGAGTAAAGCCAAGCTTTTAGGCCCTGTATAAACATAAAAGACAGTGGTAATCACAGCGCAGGCACTTCCTATATATATATAAACTATAAAAATTGGAAAATGAGGGCAAATGATTATCACTGAGTGCAAGCTAATGCTGAAAAATAGCACATCCATAGCCAAACGCAAAGAAAAAAATATAGGACTAGGAAAGCTACACGAATGAAAAGCGAGCAAAGGCCAACCACTAAAATGATCCCACTCTTCTCTCCTCCCAGGCAACCTGCGCTCCACAGCCTGAGAAACGCCTACTCTTACGGCCACATTATTTCTCTCCCCAACCAGAAAACGACAAGGCCTCCGTCATAAAGCCCCTTCACTTCTCCCTGAGCCCAGGGAAATGAAACATAAACTTCTGGAAACAGGGAAAGAAGCAATGGGTGAAAAGCGGCCACCCCCTCCCCGCGGCTCATCATGGCGCCGGCAACAGAAGGAGCGGCGGGCGCCATTTTGTCTCTCCGCGCACACGGCTTCCCGACCCAACCCTCCCCGTCTCACACGCTCCGTTCCTCCCGCCCCGTAGCAGCCCGCTTCCCAACTCGCCTCTCTCCTAAAACCTCAGCAGCGAACGCCACTTACCGCCATGACCGGGCGCCCAACACGTCGCTCCCCCTCAGAAAACCTTCGCGACGGGCTCAACGTTCCTCAGCCACCTCGGCCACTGCGCTCACGAACTGAAGCAACAAACCCCACCCTCTCTCTAACCCTCCAGGCGCCCGGATGTAAGTGTGGGGCGGGGAGCGAGGGGGCCGCAGTGTACTCTGGGAGAGGGGAAGGATTAGGCGGTGTCTAAGCAACAGCGCCGTCCGCGTTTGGAGGAGCTTGGCCCAGGCTGCGAGCCGTAGCGCTACCCCAGGTTCCCGCCAATTTGAAAGCCTGAAGCCTCTGAGGGAGCTGGCTGTGGGCTGTCACCGGCCCCGGGGCCGCGGTGAGGAGACGAAGGGGATGGCGGGGAGCTGTGGTAGGGGTGTCCGCGGCATGCTGCTGAGCGCTCTCCGGCATGGGATCGCTTCAGCCTCGGGCGCAGAGCCTGTCCTGCCAAGCTGCGTTCGGTCGGGCCCGCTGGGGACCCGAACTGGGAGCCACATTGCTGCCGCGACACTGTCGTTTCTAAGCATGCAGTTTGCTTTTTGGAGTCGTATTAACCTGCCCTGCCTCCTAGACGCTATTCATGGTGGAATAATAAAATAAATAACTTGTGTGTGGTCACGTAACTTTTTTAAAGCTTTCGGTTTACAGCGTATTCCTCATGTGTTTATCGTAGGTAAAAATGTGGAGTGATATTGAACTTCTTACAAATGATGACACGGGGAGTGAGCGGCTCCCTGTAGGTTTAGGACATGAATGTGGAACTGCGTTGTATCAAGTGAATACACTGCTTCAAATCACATCTTCAGAAAAGGTAGAACTCACAAAGCTGTGTTTTTCTTAATAATTACCAGAGCTTCTTTGTCATATTTTCTAAGGTGTTTCAGTTACTATATTTAATGACCTTTTTCTTCTTAGGTCTCCGTTAATCCGCAGTTGTGTGCGTTCAACTCAAGGGATGGCACTATTATTGTTGTTGACACATCAGTGGCACTTCTTGACAGCACAGGGCAGTCTCTCCTGATGCATGTTCAGTTTGGTAAGTTCATCCATTTGGAATTCCACTGGAAGCTAAAACTGACTTTCAGAATATGTATGTTAGGTTTGTGTAGGAAAATATAGCAAGAATCTTCCATAACTAACTCGCTTGGAAAAAGAATTCTAATATTATATAATATTATACATTGTATTATAATAAATGCATAAGTAATAAAAAGTGATTGCTTTTTTTGTATACAATAACTATTTCTGTACAGTTTAATGAGAATACTCACTAGCTTTTCACTGAAATGGGAATAATGGCTATCAAACCCACTCCCCTATGCCCTTTCCTGTACTTTGTTTAACCAAATTAATACTTATGAAGAAATCTCAGGCACTGTCTAATTCCTGTGTTTCAAGTATAAACACCTATTAATAAAAAACAGATCTTAATTGACATTTGCCATGGAACTTTTCAGATACTAATGTGGATGTTGTTGGCATGTGTCAAGAACAATTTCTTGTGGTTGGTGAGAGAAGTGGCAATTTCCACCTTATCCACATACCCTCAAAGCAAACCTTGCTAACCAAGGTACAGTAATTTTTCTATTCCAATTTTGCTAGAAACCTTTTGTTCTCTGAATTTCTTGAGCTATTTTTATTTCCTTCCAAATATAAAAATATAAACATTCTTGTGCTTCCAACATGCCTTCTAGTTTGAACAAACAAACAGATTAAAGCGACTCTTTTGTCCCATAAGTAACAAATAAGGAAAATGTATTTAGGAATGTGTCGTGGTTTAAGCCCAGCCACACAGCTCGTTCACTCACTCAACCCCCCTTTCTTGCCCTCCCCTGCTTCCAGAGGGATGGGGGGAGAATCAGAAGAATGCAACTTGCAGAGTTTGAGATAAGAACAGTTTAGTAAATAAGATATAACACAAATCACTACTGCTACCACCAATAGTAATAATGATAAGGAAATAACAAGGGAAAAGAATACAGCATCTCACCAACCACTAACAGATAACTCACGACACCCCAACCCAACCGAGCGCCAACTGAATACCTCCTCCAACCCCCCCCCACCAGAGCACTCGCCCTTCTGGGTAACTCCCAGTTACATCCTGGGCATGACGTGCTATGGTATGGAATACCTCTTTGGTCAGTTTGGGTCAGGTGTCCTATCCCTGCTTCCTCCCAGCCTCCTCTCCTTCCTGGCAGAGCATGAGACTCACAAAGTCCTTGGTCAGAACAAAACATTACTTAGCGACAACTAAAAACATCAGTGTTATCTGTTTTGTTCCCAACTTGAGTCAAGACACAGTGCTGCACCAGCTACTAAGAAGGAGAAAAATTGACTGCTATTGCTGAACCTAGGACAGAATGGCATGCATAAACAAGATTAAATTTCTTCACAAAAGAAAAAAGTTTAAACTGATGATCAGTATTTCCAATGCATTTGTTCCAAATAAAGTACAGAATAGTTTAATCTGTCTCTTTGTTGATTCTATTTTAGATTTTGGTTGAAAAATCTTCAAGTGAAAAGACTTACTTGAATCTCTTTATTGAAAAAGATAATGCAGATGCAGGTAAGAATTTGATCCCCTCTCATCTTGATTTTTGTGATTTTGTTCTCCTGGGGAAAGAGACTACAAAATAAGTAGTCAGACACAGCTTTACTTTGCACTATACACATTAAATGTGTTTTTCCTAAATGCTTTTCTGTGAAGTTACGTAGCTCATTAATTATTTTATGAATGTCACAGAAAACAAAAAACATTCAGAACCCAATACTTCTTTTGAGACTGATAAATGCTCAAAAAGGCATCATTCCTTCTCTTTCCTGTCAGACTTCAGATTGTTGTTAGTTCCTGTTCTATAAGTTTCCAGTCTTATTCTGTCACAATATTATGTATTTAAATGTAGTTTTGTCAGGAAAACAGAATTTGCAGTCTAATGGAACCATACAAACATTGTAATTTCTAACAAAACTAAAACGTACAAACTTATTCTACTCTTTGTTGAAGGTGACAACAGTTTGGTTTAAAGATCATATTGGTCAGGGTTTCTTTTGTCAGTTATTTTGCTGTCTTATTTATAAGCAACTAGTCTCTTTACTTGCTCTTTGACACTTAAGTTTGAAATATTTGAATTGGATTTTTTTTTAGGTGTTTATCACATGTTCATTCTCACAAGCAATGGATTCTTCTGCATTATGTGTCTCCCACTTGCTAAAATACAGGAAGGTAGGATAATCTACAAATCACTTGAGATTTCCATTTGAGCAAGAAGAACTGTATTAAAAAAAGCTTTTTCATGCATATTTTTCTAATGGTAATAAGATACAAACTTGGGATTTTCTATATGATCTCAGGGTTTTTTTTTAAGGGGAAACCAATATACTGTAATAAAATTATTGTTGTATTCCTCCAATAATTCCTTTAGCTTATGTTTTTCCAAGTCACTGCTTTAGGGAGAGTCCTGAATACTATGAAAGCAGGATTTTAAGACATGATCAGTCTTGGCTGTACTGAAGAGTATTTGGAATCATTTAAATTTTTGATACTGTATAAGTTATTGGTTAATTTTCTGTAACTCAGTACTGTGATCAGTAGAAACAAACCCTGTCAAAGAACCCAGCTAAAGTGTTTTTCAGTAGAGTCAGGTTAGGATTAAACTATCCTAGATGAAGTTCAGAAGTCAGGGGCTTTTTCTCAATTCTGAAAAAGTTCATTTAACTGATATTTTCTTTGTTTTGTTTTTTTGGTGTAGCACTTGACAAGATGGATATGATTACAGCAAAGAAAGTAAGAAAAGCCTGGTAACTTGTAACATAGGTATTAAGTTCATAGTTTAACAAAACTGCTCTATACATTTCACCAAGTAATTACCAGTTTGTCATTACAACTCAATTGTGATTATGTTTTCTATACTCAGAAAAGTGAGCAGTTCAAGGCTTTATCTACTGATTATTTAAACAACTTTTTTCCTTCCCGTTTTGTTTGCTTTCCCTTCATCTTCTACCCCGCAAGTTACAAGGACAGATAAAGACAGCTTTCATTTCCACAGAAGAATATCACAGCCTTGGCTGTCAGAATTTTGTGATAAGTAACTCAGTGAACAAAATCCATCTGATAGTTGGGGTAAGTAGCAATTGTTATGACCTGCAACAAAATATATCTCTAGCTGGTTGGTAATTAACTTTTTACACTAGGACTTTTTGTCTTTCATTTCCTTCATTGTAAATTTAAATGCTACAAGTTGTGCAGTCTGTCCATAGTTACTTCTTATAACTTGATCTTTTATGATGGATAGGGGGAAAATATTTTCACCCTGGTTGCATAGCCTTAGTAACTGTGTTTGCAGGCTGTGCAAAAGACAGTCTGAAGGACTTTGTCCTTCAGCTCAGATGCAAAGCCAAAATTTGTGAGTCTTCTAATCAAATTCACATTCCATGAAGGCTTGCCAAAGTGACAATTACCATCCCAATTCAACAAAGCCCTTAAGCATGAATTAAATACAGAAACCCAAGTTCATTGACTGAAGCCTGTTGAATTGGTTGTGATTTTTCTCAGTAGGTTCAGTGTACATTTCAGGTATTATGCTCTGTGAGAATAGAAAGGGGATATTTTGAAATATGGCATGTTCTTTGAAGACCCAAAAATGTTTAGCAGTGCTGACTAACAATTACTGTAGTAAAGGTCAGTCTTGAAAGGAGAAAGGAAAAGGGGTAAGTTGAATATAAATAACTGAATATATTCTACTGAACATCAGCATTCACCAGGAACAAAGTTTAAGTTGGTTTTGCAGCATTGCAAGTTAAAGGTCAATTACACAGCTGTCAATGGCCAAATTTCTAATGTATAACCCCATTTTACTTTGCCTTTATTAACAGGGTAGAGGTGATTATGTACTCTCCAAATGGGAGGTAGACACTACCAATAACTTGGTGTCTGTTCAAAGTTCTGCTGATTCCAGTCTGATCAAAGGTAAAGAAGAGTTTGGTTTATGTTTTGTTCTCAATAGGCAACTGTAAAATTCAGATTTAATTGCAGAAAATACTGAGATATTTTCAGTTATGTCACTGTTTTTAGTAAATATGCATATACCAAATAGAACACTTTTTGTAAAGCAACAGCCAAACTGTGCCTCAAAATGGTTGAGTTTAATTTAGATGCCTAAATTGCAATTCTGTTTAAGCTAAACTGTTCACAGTCTTGGGAATTTCCATGAGGTTAAACATCTGTAGGTTTCCAATACTTACTTACACATTTTAATACTTTTTTGCTTCAAATACTTCAAGAAAAATACTAAATTTATGTGACTGGATGTTTTGTAGATGCAGCAAAATTTCAAGTTCTTGACAACCGGCTGTTTGTTCTGGATACAGAGGTACGTGTAATGACTGTGTTTAGTCTTTATTTCACTGTTTAGTCTTTATTTCAGTGTTCTTTAGCCAGCTTCTAAAAATACTTTCTAAAGTAATAGCTTTAAAATATGTTTATATAAAATTGAGATGCTTATATTTACAGAGACTTTTGATCTTGCTTTTTAAATTCTACTCCTATGAAGCAAGCTTAATGAATGGAATGACAAAGCTATGGAATGACAAAGCAGAAAAAAATGTCTTCTATGAAGAAAATAGTAAATCCATATCTGATTCTTTTTTTCCTTTATCTAGAATATCCTAAGCATGTGGGATGTTTATTCTCTTACTCTAATTTGGGATTGGCCTTTAATACGTATTGAAGAATTTCTTCTAAGTACTGAGTCAGATTCTTTGCCAGTCATATGGTAAGTAAAGCTTTATAGTACCAATTATGAAATTGAAAAGTTACATGAAATGTGCCACGAACACTTGATTTGCTGTGGTAGTGAATTCTTAGAAATCTTTGAAAGCTTTCTAGTCAGCACAACAGAGTAATTGCACTGTAGGTATCCTCAGCTTTTTATTGTGGAAAAGAAAACCTTGTTGCTTTCTTCTTTTTCTTGGTTTATCTGTTGTTACTGCTAAGGAATCTTGCATGTAACTTGTAGCATTTAGGAAATGCTTGTCTAAAATAAGGTGTATAATATGGCTTACAAGTCTGATATTATAAAAAGGCTAGTCTGTCTTTTGGATAGCTAAATAGTAAGATCTTCATTCTGCAGGTGGAGAAGACAAAATCTGGAGATGTGTGTAAAATGCAAAAAAAAATTAATGGCAGTTAAGATTAGAAGAGAAGACTCTTAGCTCCTTCCATTGCTCTGTCTCAGTCTGTGAATCAGATCCATTTGAAAAGCTTAAAAATGTCAGAAGTTAAATGTATGTCCTCTAAATGCTATAAGACTGTTATTTTTAGGTGCACTATAGGGTTTCAAAATGCACCATCATTTTCCTTAACATAAAATTTATACAGTAAATTTTGCTTTTATTTTTTCTCTCTTTCTTGTTCCCTAGGCAAGGGCTTGCCAATGTTAAACTGATAGTCATGACAATACCAGATAACAAACAGGTATAGTCACTTTCTGCTCTATTCTTCAGCTGTTATACAGTCACTCATTGAAATAATAGGTCTATATAGAGCTGCAACATCTAAAACTTCGTTAAACTTTCAAAATGTAGAGATCATAAAAACCTGTGAAAATAGTGTCTTCCATCTGACTCTGTAAGAATAAAGAAATGATTCTGCAAACATCAGAGAGAAAAATTAAACTGACTTGTTTGTTTGTTCCCCTCCCTTTTTTTAATAGATGAGAAGTCTCATGGTTTTTGCATTGCCCACTATGCAACAGCTCTATTCTTTGGAAGTGTCTGTTGTTTCTTCACTTGTTCAAAGTGGGATTGGCACAGTAGGTTTCTATGATTTTTATTGTTGCTCTTCAAAGAAATGTAATTGTCTTAATATGTAGAATTATTACAGAGGGCATGGTGATATTCTCGTCGATTAGAACCAATTTGTGTTATAAACTACAGAAAAAACAAATAATGATACAAAGATTAAATTATGTCCCCAGAGGCTGGAGAAAAAGATGCTATATGTAGTGGACTGAACAGTCTATTGCAATGTTTAATACTACTGCCAGTTGTTCTTGTGGCTGTTACAGCTAAAAACTATGAAGTTTTAACTTCTCGTAGTGTAGAAAAATGCTCTGGATTTATTTGGGATTTATTCTAAAAGATACGAAGATGGGTACAGTGCAACCTGCTTATGGTTGGACAAAATGAGAGTGTATTTTGAGAAGATGATTCACTCATGTGGACAGTGTCCTGACGGTAATTCAACTGGGATAACATAGTGGTTACAGTGTGTTTAGTTAAGGCCCTCGGAAATTTTAGATAGTGGAAACTGTCCAGGAAATAACATAACTATTTAAAAAACCCAATAAATTTATCAGAGAAGAGCAGTAGTTTGTTTCTAGATTAAGAAATGCTGCGTTACAATTAAAGTTTCCTTATGACTGATTTCCCTTACCACCTAATGTTCTCTGTTATTGCACACTACAGGATACAATATACTTCTTGGAAGGAATTCATGAAAAACATCAGATGTAAGATATTGTTTTCTTACTAGATAATTATTATATTAAAATGGCTGATTATTTCTACATACAGTTGGTTCGTAGTTGATAAACTCATAGCTCCCTCTCATCCGTAGACCATCTGAAGGCCCAGTTTCTATTGTTGTGATGCGAAGTTTAACTGAAGCCTTGCCAGAAAATAGGTACTGATTTCTGTCAATCACTGTTTTACTATTTTATTATTTATCTGTGGTTTGGCACTTCTATTTACGTAGTAAACTTCACTTCTCCCCTAGGCTCAGCCGCTTACTTCATAAGCACAAATTCACTGAAGCAGAGACTTTTGCTCTTCAGTTTGGACTAGATGTTGAGGTAAGTTGTCTGTTCTTGATAAATACTTTTGGACGTTAATTAGTATAACTGAATTTATGGGTAAGGTTTTTGCCCTGTAGTCCAACAGAAGTATTAAAACTATTACAAATATAGGGGAATGTTACCTTACAAAGCAACTCGCTATACTTGAAACTGGTTCAAAATCAGATGACTGATTGTGAACTATGTTTTTATTTACAATAACTAACAAGCTTTGCAATGAGAAGTGGTGCAGAAGTAAATCCTCTGCTCAAAATGAGCACTGCTGGATCAGGAGAAGGCACATTTGTCCCAATAAGTAGCAAGAAACGGTGTTGCTAAAACACATAGTCTGGCTTCATTATTCAGATAATGAAATTTGAATGTTCTCTCTCCTTTTTTTGTTTTGTTTTAATGGCTAGCTGGTGAGGTTAAAAAAAAGAAGACACCAGAATTGTTACTAATTGATAATCCATTTCTGTAGTGAAATCATTCCATGTACATGGACACACTGTATCTCAAAACCATGGTGAACGAATGTGCAGTTTTTCAGTTGAAGACTGTCTGCTTAACACTCAACTGCATAAGACTGAAAACTCTGTTTCTTTGTTTTTACACAGCTTGTATACAAAGTGAAAGCAAACACTATTTTAGAGAAACTGGCTTCAGCCTCTGTTGGGAGTTATGGTCACGAGGTCTGGCTGGATCTTGTGAATGAAGCCAAAGAAAACCTGCAAAAAATTCAGGTATGTTTTTTATTTCTACCCTCTTTCTCTAAATAATTCAAATGACAGAGAAGTTTGGAACTAATTTCAGTTGTTTCCTTGTGCAAACAGGATAGCCAGTTTGTTGTGGATTACTGCATAAATGCTCCATGGCCACTGTATGAAACCACTCAAGAAATGTTGAACTACGCTAAAGTCAGAGTAAGGGGTTTTATTTGTTTGAATTGTTTATACTCACCCATTCCTATGATGCTTCTGTACAACTTGAGAAGGGGAACGTCTGCAAACCAGTGACAGTCATTCACAAAGTAAATGCATTTTAAATTGTGTGTTACCAAACATGAAGAATCAATGAGGCTTCTTCCAGTCTTCTTCTTGCTATTGCTTAAGGGCAAAAAAGAGCTTACAGTTTTATTTTCAGATCAGAAAGCAGGATTTTATTTTGAGTAGTAGTCTTTTTAAGTACCTTTTAAATACTAATTTTAGGACTAAAACCTTAACATATGCCACCTTTTTTGTTTTCACTATTTTAAGTTTTTCCTGCCTTAACATTTATCTCTCATTCTATTTGATATCTGTCTGATCCTGCATACATGTAGAAATCCAGTCAGAGTCTAACACTGTAAAATAAAGACTCCATTTTACAGAGATACTAATTTTTGGCTCATGTCTTTTTAAATTTGTAGTACTGTTTGGCATGTTCTGCATGTACTGAATTGTCAGCCAAACCATTTCATGTCTTTGTTTCAGATCTTGAAGAAAGATGATAGAATCTTTGCTCCATCATCTGAAGGGGCTGCAGTATCCATAACTGAGGTGACGATATACTTCTTAACTCTACAGTATTGTATGATAAGTAATTACAATGGAGAGTTTTAGAGCCTGTCCAAACATTGACCTTAAATCATTTGTCTGCATTCAGGTACTGAGAGCTCAGGCAAGGCTTACAACTTTCTATGGAGCTTTTGGACTAGAGAAATTCAGGTTTGTTTCTGTTTGTTCATTAAGAGTTGAAGTCAATTTAATTGTAAGGGTAACTGAAATTAAGGGGGGGGTGTTATTTTTTTAGTTTGGTTCATTAAAATTTAAATCCTTCCCTCTCTACTGTGGAGAAGGGAGAATGCAGAGAGGTTGAGTCATCCTGTATGTTGAAAACACATATTATCTATTGCGCATGGACTATCTTGCATAGATTTTGGGTTTTTGTTTAATGCATATAGGAGAGGCTGTGATTTTATGCATATAGTCTAGCATTGCTGTTGTCTCTTACAGTAAATAGTACTGGCTAGAAAAGGTTTAAGGTTCTCCTCCCCAGCTTCTTTAATATTGACATATAACCATAACAGTTTCCTTCCCTCCTCTTACTTCTAGTGGCATTGCTTGGACAGAATTCTTGAATAGTGAAGACATTTTCAAGAATATCCTTTCTCAGCTAGAAGAAGGAAATTTATCTTGTGCACAGTACCTCTGGCTGAGGCACCAGGTGAGATGGCATAGACATCTCTGGTATTTATGGAGGATGTTAAGTCTCAAACTTTCCAGCTTTATTGAAGAGACTCAGACCAATGCCATTACAAAACCGTTCCTCAGAGAAGCAAAGGTTTATGTCAGAATCTCATCTGTTACCATAATGATTACCTGTTCACCTACCTCCTTAGATGGCTGAACTCCTTATTGATTTAGGAATAAACTGGTATTTCTGATGTCAGAATGATATTTGTAGGTCTGAAAAACAACAGTTCTTTGATTTATTTTGTGAGGGTTGTAATCTTCCATTCACTTTATTGCAAGCACAGCTCTCAAGTTTTAAGTGGACATTTGCTGACTACCTTAAAATCCTTTAAAAAGTAGTCATATGGACTCTTTACTCTGAATGCCACATTCATAATAATGGCTATGGTCTATTATATTCTTTAGTGCAGGACTTTCAGGTTAGAACTATAGAATAAATGCTAAAGTAATGGGGCATGACCCTGCCACAGTAACTTGCAAAGAAATTGCTTCAATTGCCTTGTCTAAGAAGACCAAGTTCTAGTTATTCTGAATAGGGTTATTTTATTTCTTTTAATTCCTGTCTATAATTACTGAGGTTTTTCTCTTTGTATCTCTTTGTATTCTCTTTGTTCTCTTTGTATTTCTCTTTGTTCCTGTTAATGAAACAGCTTTACAAAATATCAGATAAAACAAATAACTCCCTATATCTGAAATTCTTCTGGGTTTAATATTTTAGGCAGATTTTGAAAGCAGCTTCAATGAAAAAATGCTGGAGAACTTGATTAATGCCATCCATGTCACTGTTCCTTTGAAGGAACTATGTTTGTGGCTTAAAAATGTTGTGATCCCTTTCTTAAGAAGAGTAGTGCCAAAGGGACAGGTAAGGCTGAGATAATTTTATAGTTAAACCTGAGACTTTTATTTTTGAATGCCAGAATTTTGTTCCTCTTTTTTAAAGGGATTCTTTTAGCTACAGTTTAGATTTTAAGTTATTTCTTTTAAAACAAATTTCAAATGGCAAATTTTGCTTTGATAGATAGTACAGCTCTGCTTATAACTGTGTTCTTTTCAGAAAGTATTAGCAAAATGGCTGGAACAAGGTGCTCGAAACCTTGAATTAACTGATAAGGTAAGTCATTCTGCAGACACTTTGCATGTCTTGTATTTCTTTATGTATGATATAGTTTGCTAATATAAATTATTTTGGACAGGCAAATTGGCCAGAAAATGGACTCCAAATGGCAGAGGTTTTTTTTACAAGTAGAAATCAAGGTGAAACGGGACTGACAGTTTCTGGCCACTGGACTGTTTTGGTAAGAAGTGTAGCAAATACAAGGAATTCCTACTAAGAGACTTCAGAATATGTGCTCTGTGCTAGAGTTGGAGTGGATGATACTTAAGACACTATTGGTTTTGGTGAAGATTGATTTAATTCCATGGCAAGAAAGAATTTCTTTCCAATCTTAAGGATTGGAAAAACTTAAAGATTTTAAAGTTTAAAGATTAAAAAACTTAAATTAGAAACACGTCTCCTCTCTGTTAAAGTTTTTAGTAAATTAATTGCAATCACCTTGTGTTATAGCCTGGAAAAGCAGGTGTTAAAATCAACCAGCTGTGAGTTTGTAAATACTGAATCTGTGCAACCATAATCAAATTATGTATGTTATGTATTCTAGGTGTACTAGCATGTCTAAGAGTAGTAGTAAGAAAGTGGAGAAATTAAAACTCAAAGCTAAGCAGCTGTGCATTTTGAATACTAGAAACATTGATATTCTGTGTTAATAGTAATGTAATGATCTTGAAGATTGTAGCAATTCTTCTAACATGTCACTTTTAAACACTGTTTCAGAGATGTGCTGGCTGTGAAGAGGTGCATAGGTTAAAGAAGCTGGTGAATGATTTACAAGAACTAATAAATCTGTACAGAAAATACAACTGCAGGCTGGCACTCTCTGATTTTGAAAAGGTAATTCTGCAGACACTTCCAAATGTGCTCTTGAGCAGTGGATTGTTTTGGAAAGGAGAAAAATCTTGTAGCATGCAATTTAAAGTTGGCGTATTTAAAGCTTCTGATGGATTGCTTCGATAAACTTGTATTCATAAACTACTAAGCCTATTTGATATGTTATGGTTGTTAGAAATTTTGTTTCAACTGTGGGTATAAATATATAATGTGATAAGATACTATGAGAAAGTGTGACTTCAATTCCATGATTTGCTCTAAATTACAGATCATGTATCATGGAGCAAGCATTAGCAAAAGAGAAATCAGAGCTACAACTGAACAATAAGGGGCTTTAAGAAAACTTTTATTTGAGCTAAAGAGGGATGCTAGTTCTTTAAATCATTCAGCTGACTTCAGTAGATGCTGGATGTTGAATTATTTCTTAGAGATGTTAGTACATGATCCTTTACATATGTGAAGTTCTAACATGGCACTGTTTCACTTGCTGCCCAGGAAAATGCAACTACTATTGTGTTTCGCATGTTTGATAAAATTTTGGCACCAGAGCTTGTTCCATCCATTTTGGAGAAGTTTATAAAACCCTACCTGTGTGAACATAATCTACAAAAGGATGAACTACTTCTCCAGTATATAAAGGTATCCATATTCCCTTCCTTTTGAGGAAAATTATTTAAGCAGGAGTAAGCTGAAAACAGATCTGGTGGCCATTTTCGTTTACATTTGAATTTCAGGACCAGCTTACTCCTTTCAATGAACTTACTGATAGTTACTATCTTTGTATTTTAAGATAATCTTATCTTTTCTGATCTCAAATATACTAGTAATCTTTATCAAAATATACAGGATTTGCTAGAACGCTGTCGTACACGATCTACTTCAATATTTGAAACTGCATGGGAGGCAAAGGCAATAGCTGTCATTGGCTGTATCTCTGACACAGATGTAAGTATATTTTATGGAGTAGGCATCATGGGCTCTGACACATCAGTTCAGACTGAAACAGACCATTTTTACATAAGCACACTCATGCATTTTTGCATGAGAAAGAGCAAATAGTATTTTTATTCTACTTTAGTAATCTCCCATGTGAAGTTCTTTAAAGATTTAATTGTAGTTTTGATGTCAGCACATGGAAAACTCACCAGCTTTCAAATATATGAAAGCTCTACAGTGTTGTTAACTACTATGAAGGTTTTTTAATCTAACTTGACACATATTATGATAATTAAAGCCCTTTCTGCAAAGTGGAAATGAGCAAAGAAATAAACTGCTTGCCTAAACAAATCAATCACATGGGAATACTAATTCAATAGAATAGCTTGTTAACCTATTTTGAAACATAAGCTTTTTATGTTCCTTCTGTAGCTGAAATTTGATGCAGTTCTACAGATAATGCATGGTGCTATGGTACCTTGGAGTGCAGCAGTGGAGCAGCTGGTGAAACAGCATTTGGAAATGAATCATGTCAAGTAAGGCAACACCCACAGTCTACACCTTGGATTTGTGTGTACTCTCAATTAGAATTCTAGTTTTTGGAGGGAGGATGGAGGGGAAATACTTTGTATCAGACATAGGGTGATGATTAAATCACACAGCTGTAGGTAGTTAATTAGTAATAGTCTGATTTGTCCATAGAGTAAAGTTACTGCAGGAAAGTTACCGCTTGATGGAGATGAAGAAGCTTTTACGAGCATATGGGATAAGAGATACTAATCTTTTAAAGGACAAGCAGATGATAATGGTAAGTCATCAAAATTACTTTTGCCTCTATTAAACAAAATTCTCTACACTTATCTGCATGTATTTTAATGGGGTATTAGAAGCCAGGCTTTTAATTCTTAGCAGCTGATAGCTTCCACTTGTTATCAATATTGATTTTTCTTATCCTGTTGTGACACATTTTTTGCCTGAAAGCCCACTTTTTTTCTAAGAATTAGCAGATTAGTTTAGCCCAACCTGATTAGTACAGCACTGATAATAAAAAACCATCAGTATTTCTTTAAAAGTTTATTTCCATATTGTGGAGCCAATTGAGCCCCCTGAATAGTGAGAGTTCCCAGGATAATTCTCTTCCCCAAGCATTATCGTCTCCCAGTTATGATCTAGTAAAGTTTTCTCTAGATAAAAGTTTTAAGCTTCTAGGTAACTTGTTTGGTACAACCTATACAATGACAATGCAGAAGTAGTGTGTGTAAATGAAGTCCTTTGTTATCCTGTACATCAACAAACTAATGTCTATATTTGTTCTGTTCTTGCAGAGACTAGCGAAATACATTCTTAAACAAGATACCCCTACTTGTTTGGAAGATGCTTTGAAAATTGTAGCAGCATATATGCTGCCCACTGTGGAAGTCTACATTCTGAGGATGATAGACCTGATTGACAGAGAAAGGGTACTGAAATACTGCATGTTAGTTCATTTCAATCTAAAGAGACTGAGGCCTATTGTCAAAACAGGGACAACCTGTACTACTTTTTGGCATCTTACACACTTTAAAAATTTTCTCTTTTTATTGCAATATT
Organism: Agapornis roseicollis; assembly: GCA_002631895.1. Taxonomy (NCBI): domain Eukaryota; kingdom Metazoa; phylum Chordata; class Aves; order Psittaciformes; family Psittacidae; genus Agapornis; species Agapornis roseicollis. The sequence continues at coordinate 125,129 of NDXB01020453.1, read as the reverse complement.
GTTAATTGTAGACACACCAGCCTACACCTAACATTGAAAGTAAGACCTTTGTCAGAGTTTTAAACATCATGAGCCATCCTTCTTTTGTGGCAAAAGATGAAAATTATGACCCACAATATGTAAGTTTGGAATTGAAGCGTCTACCTGTTTTCACATCCTGGTTTTGCCAGAGTTGTTTTAGGGCAAGTTGCTTTCTTTTCAACAAANCTAACATTGAAAATAAGACCTTTGTCAGAGTTTTAAACATCATGAGCCATCCTTCTTTTGTGGCAAAAGATGAAAATTATGACCCACAATATGTAAGTTTGGAATTGAAGCGTCTACCTGTTTTCACATCCTGGTTTTGCAAAAGTTGTTTTAGGGCAAGTTTTTTTTTTTTCAAAAAAAAAAAAAAAAAAAGGAAATATTCTTTCTTATGAGAAATCCCACAGGAGCACAGACCTGTCCCTTTAATACTGAGAGTGCCTAAATGTTCATCTTGTGATAGTGTTGAATTACATTGATATCCTAACTAGAAATATTTAACTTAGCTTGCTACATTATACTAGGTGTGATTACCTTTATACCATGTGGTGATCCCCAGTTATGTTATTGGAATCATTTTGACCTGAAGAGAAGGAGGCTTTTTGATTAAAAGAACCAGATTAACTCCCCTGCAAAATAGTGTTTTCACATTAACATCTGTTCTGCCTTATTTGCACCTGGTATTACTGATAATCATAACCATCGTCTCAAAATGAGGACATACACATAACTTAGCTTTTCCAAAGCAAATACGCTTCTTTTGATTATTTCTGGCTTTTTGTTTGTTTGCTCTTTTTTCTCTCCTCAGGAAGAGGAATCTCTGACTTTGTTAAAATCCCTGACTCTTGCTGAAGCTGAGGAAGTTGCAGAGAGATTGACTCTATGGGGAACACTGGTATTGCAGAATAAAGCAGATAACGTTGAAGAGGTACTGACTCATTTCACATCGTAAAGTGTGTGCACAAGTTATTCTAAATAATCTTCTTAACTAGATGCTTAAAAAAGGTATGGATGCAAATGTAAAAACTCTGTTTTCCAGCAAAAAGGAATGAGGAACTGATCCTACTTTGAGCAAAAGGTTGAACTAGGTCATCTTGAAGCCTCTTCCAACTTGAGTTTATTTTAATTTTTATTAAATTAATTTTTATTAAGTTTATTATAATTTTTGTGTTATTTTTAAAGGCATCTCCACACAGTGGCATGGCCACCTGAATTCAATTCATAATTCATAAACCCTGATGCATTATTATACCTCTAGTCCCACATATTTTTGCTAACAGTTGTTTTAGGGAGTCATTCTGGACAAGGGAAGCAAGAACAAAGGGAGAAGGGGTGAATACTTTCAATACTCCAGTGAGACCTAACAGACTGTGGAGAACGTACATATTATAGCCATAAAATATTTGTTATTTCTATAAAGGATGCATATGTACAGTAACTTTCTGTTCCCTTTTCAACTGCTTGTAAGTTAGACTTGTTAATTGTTGCTTAAGATGTTTGTAGAACATTGCATAGTATTTTAACAGAGCGGAAGCCTGAGGGTGACTGTTACTGGTAACATTTTGACCAAACAAAACATGAACCTCTTCCCTTCCCACAGCACAAAACACAGATGTTTATGACTAAGACACTTGTGGAAGTCCTTAAATTCCTGTTCAGCATTCAAAAAGGTAAGCTACAGCTTAAAAGTCTTACATTTTATTTGTAAATGGAGTCAGGAAGTAATCGGGTTTCTCCTCCTACAGACAATCCTCTGAAGAAAGATGAATGTGAAGCAAACCTAAAAATGTTTGAAACACTTGCTACACTGCAGGTAAGTATCTTTAGTTTCAAACTGCTTTTAATTTACTGTAGTTATTCCAATTGTTCTTATAACATGGATGATATTAAAAAATTATCGTATTTACAACTTATATGCCAAGGTTGGTTTTATTGTTGAGCTCAAAGACATTCTGGGGCTGAAATACCAATTTCAGTAGTACCTGGGAAAGTTCCAAATTACTAGAACTCAGTTGTCTGTTTAAACCAAATAAATTAGATACTCTCCCAAATTCTTAATTGCTGAGAGTTCAAAGGGCCCATGATAGAGTAGTGGAATATTTAATGAGATTTTCTTATGGTTCTAAACTTAAAACCGTTTAATACAGCATTTGAGCATGCAGTAGCCTTCAGGTTTTGTTATTTTGCTTACCTACTGCCTAGCACAATTCTCTCATTCATTCCATGGATCAGTAATTGGCAAACATTGGTAAAGTCAACTTTGTACCGAATGTAGTCCTCTAAGAATGAAACAGGAAATAAAACCATTTTAACAGGAAAAAGCCAACACTTTTAAAGGAAGTCAAGTGAATACAAATATATAATCTTTTTTGTTGCAGGAAGATTTTGATATCTTTCTTTCAGTTGAAGAATTTAGGAATCCTTCACTGATGTCTGAGCTTCTTGAGAATCACTTCAAAGCTTATGAGACTGCCAGATCTCTGTCAAAGTCTAGAAGAGCACAAACAGTGAATTGTAGTTCAGAAGATGCTAAAAGCAAGAAACGCTCTACTGAATCAAGGCTGTATAAACTGGCTCTGCTCTTGCAGAGGTCAGAGCAAGAACTGGGAGAAAAACTGGCCTGGAGAGCATTGGATGCTGGAAAAGTTGAAGAGGCTGTAAAAATATGCAGGTAAAACTGCAGAGGTTTTTAAGATTATACCCTCTTGTGGGCTTTTCTGTGCTATTCGTGATATCTTGCAGAAGTAAGTAGATGGAGAGCAAAGGGGAGTTTTGTTTGGTTTAGTTTAGGTTTTTTTAAATGAGTGTTTAAGCAAGAGGCTGGGCATAGTTTTTTTGTCTGTTAAAATTGCCTTTCTTTTTGCCATAACATACTTACTTAGTAAAAAGATTCCCTACACTTTTATAGTGAGAGTCAAGTTAGACACAATATTAAATAACCATTATGAGAACTTGTCAGCTTATACAGATAGAAGAAAACTATTGTACACTGATTGTACATACCAGGTCACGGTTTCTAGCTGGTCTCTGCCTCATGCTTAGATTGTCAGATAACTTAACTTACTACCACCTCCCCCAAAAGAGATCAGATGAAAATGTTCACTATATTTTTTAACATTTTCTATGTGCTTTAGCAATATCTCTTTAAGTTAAGCTCAATTGTATTTTTTTATTTCAGTCATAGAAGTTTTAGTTGCAGTGAGCCATATAGGTGAAATAGGTAAAAGAGAATTAAATCATTAGAACAGAATGTGGCCTTAAGTAAAAGCCCTAAGGACTATTTTCTCTAACTTTTATTTTTCTAATAGGGACTTCTATGAAAGTCACTCTAATGAAGAAACAGGGAAGCTGCTGTTTTCAACCTGTCAAAGGCTTTGTCATATGTTAGGAGCTGATGTCCCAATGATCACTCCTAATGACATGAACCTTCCAGCAGTGATCTATGAGATGGCTTGTCAAGCAGCTACAATATGTAGTCCAGGTAATTACTATTTATTTGTGTTCATGATGGAAATGCAACTTTGCAAACAATATTTAATAAACCCAAAGTGAATTTCTTTATATGCCCCTTTAAAAGCAGGTGCTGCAAAAACATGTTTCATTTTTACAGGACATATGAACCTTCTATTCACAGCATGTTAATGATCTTAAATCTTTGTACAGATTTACTATTAGATTCTCTGGAACTATGTAAATATACTTTGGCTGCCAAGGAAATTTACAGACAGTGTCAAATAGAAAACTATGGATTTACAGCAAAGGTATTTTCTCCTAACTTAAGTATATTTTTTTAACATACATAATGTCTTGAGTGTCTGAATAGTGTTCACTCTTCATACATTTTTTTTCTCCCGTTTCTCCAGCAGTATTTAATGGGCTTATTTAAAAAGCAAACAACCACCACAGAAACACCCAACCCACAGCTCCATAAATAAAAATTTCCTTGAATATGTGTGTACTTCAGTGTAAAGAGTGAATTGATTTGAGTACTAGAAGCAGTGCAGCTGTGGCACAAGTAGCATTTTTCACTTATATTTCAGTATAATAAATCCACTAATGTGACTGACAGTACCAGTGATTTTATTCATCAGCTGCTGCCAGGACTGCTGGAGAGCTGGCTTGTCCTGCAGTGTTTAAGGCTACTCAAAATGAATGGGCTCTTCCAGTGTATAGATCAAAGTGGCTGGGCAAGTGTATTTATGCACTGAACGTTATTTTTCTAGGAAAATGATCCATTTGAAAAATGTTTGCTTATAATATTTGGTCAAGAATGTTTCTGAAAGCCTCTATTAAATTAATTAAGAATGCATTTTAGGTGCACAACTAAATAACTGCACCATCAAAAAGAAATGTGGCCACTCTTAAGCAGGAAATGCTACTGGTCATTTAAAAAAACAGTAGTGGAGTAAAATCATTTTTTAAATAGAAGATTTATACTTGACAACTGGAATCTTTTGCAGCACTTAGTTTGTTAGTAGCCTTACTAGCTGTTCTTTTTACTGTGTGTGCTTTCAACAATGTTCTTATTTAGACAACATCTTTTGGAGGAGATAAAGATCCTTATGAAGAGTGGACTTACGATGACTTTTTTAATGAAGACGGAATAGTTCTTGATCCACAGATAGCTCTACCAGTTGCATATGAAACTATTTCTTCTCTTCTGCCTGTTTGTGGTAAACTTGCTTTCCTAAACATTGAGTCAATATAAAGTCTATATTTCATATTGATTTTTTTTACCTAGGAATATAAATAATTCAGCACATGTGTAATAATTATCAGTTCAGAAATCTCAGACAAACTTGTGGAAAAAACATCCATTGGGGGTTATAGAAATGGTGATGGGTTTTGTTCAAGAAGAATCTGGATGACTAAAACCTGAAGACGTGGAAAATGCTCTGAAGAAGTGTTACTATAAACTTGTCCTGTTCTTAAGATCTGAGGAGGCATTGCCTGGTAACCAGTAATAGAGACAGAATTCTGTCAAGATTAATTTCATCCTATTCTAAAATGATGGTCCTTGTATTATATACCATTGTAGATATACACAACTCTGAAAATTTCAAGTATTACGAACAGAACCCTACAATGCTGTAAATAGGGGTTGGAACGAGATGATCATAAGGTCCTTTCCAACCCTAACTATTCTATGATTCTATGTTGAAAAAAGACATTTTTGTTTCTCTAAAAGACGCACTCAAAATTTGATAATTATTGAGTTTCAATACTTCTTGATGTAAATGTTTTCTTTTCTAACATATATTAAAAAGCATGTAATTGCAAAGCGTTGCACAGTGCTAAATCCACCTATAAAGGATATGCTTATTTGATTTGAATAGATTTGTTGCCTTCACAGGTTAAGTGTTTATGTTGACTGTCTTATCAAGACAAAGGGATTCAAACACAAACTAGTTACTGAAAACTGTTAGTTCATGTTCCTTTGTGCATTTGAAAAGATATTCCCTCTTAAAAAACAACTTCTAGTCAGGCAGAGTTAAAAATGCAGTCCTGGCTCATATGTACTGCCTCTGAAGTATTTTTAAGGCACTTTCAGGCTTTCATAGTTTTGCTGAGATCTCTGCACACTGCTCATGTGTTTTTGTTTGTCTTTCAGAGCAAAAATTGTATCCTCTGGACTCTATAAGCCTGGCCAACTGTGCATTTATTAAAGGTATTGTGATGGCAGATTCACCCCACTAGAAGTATAAATCAGACCACTAGAAAACATGAGGTTTAAATTAATTAAACCTACACAAGCATGACTAAAATTGTTATTTTTAAATGAGTGCCTAGATGTCCAGTTAAAGCCATATTCTATGACACAATGGGTTCAGCACAGAAGACACAAGTTTGGATGATAATTGCTACCCTTCAGCCATGTGATTCTGGGCATGTTGTCAAAGCCTGTATTTCAGTACAGCAGTTCTCCCACTGTGAGCTAGAATCTACTACAGCCTTTCCAAGGAGATGACCAGCTTCTGGGTTTTGGGCTAAAATAGAAGCCTGTTAAATTAAAAGCCCTGAAAATTTAAGGTTTCAAAGGGAACTAAGGCTGATCTTCTGTCATAAATTTAATGAAGAAAAATAGAAACTGCTTTGATGTCCATTCCAGGAACAATATTATGCTTAATATAAACATACTAATTATTTTATGGGGTTGATAATGTTCGAAATATCTCACAGGACAGAACCTTCTGATGCCTGCTAGAACTCCCATCTGCGCAGTGCTGCAGAACCTTATGGAATGCAGTCAGTGTGAATTGGCTTTTCGGCTGATGGTATGTTCCTTTGGCTCCTGCCTTCAGCATGGTGTATCAAATAACATGAACTTGGCCCTGAGTGAAAAGGTATGACAAGAATGATGCTGAATTTTGCTGAAAATAAAGCTTAGAAGTATGCCAACTATTAACAAATTAAGAGTAGATATATATGAATTTGATAGTATGTATCGTATATATGATATTTGATAGTGTATAGTATTTGATAGTAATTTTGTGAAAAGAGCTGGTAGTTTCTTTGCTATTTTTCATGGTCTCCTGGGGTTTTTTTTGCAACGTGTGTTCAGAACTAAACTTTCAGTCTCTGCAGGGAGGCCAGGAACATGACTTATTCATGATATAATAATTATAATATAATTATTCATTATATAATAATATATTATATATTCATAATGGTTTATTATACTTTTTCACATTGTTTTACCATTGGTTAGTATGGGAAAAGTTGCATACAGAATATTCAAGAAATGCTCCTCAGTTCAAAAGCACTTGGAAACAGAAATCCTTTTTCTGTCTAGAAGAGATCTTTATAAGACCTTAATTAAATCTGAAAATAAAATTACTATAATACCTCCTATTCTGTTATAAATTACAAGAGAAGTTGGAGGCTTAGAATTTATTGTTAACCATATACTGACTGGTGGTTGTTTTTTCATAACAGCTCCATGATGGTAATACACTGGCTGAAACCAATCGCTTTGTCATTGCTATGAAACAGAACAGTACTTCAGCAATTATGAGCACTATCCTGGCCTTACTACACAAGGTAAGAATGCTAGCAGCTCTGCCTGAGAGGTTACATATACTGGAAGCTTCATCTTTGTGGGATCCTTGAAGAACTCCTAAACTATAATAACGGCCTTTGTGATCTGTAGGTATTCTCCATCTCATTTTCAGTCCTGGTTTCATTTTAGATCTGTAGACTTCAAGTTGTGGGTAGGTTTTTAAAAAGCTATCTGAAAAACCTGCAATATACCATCTTTTAAGGCAGTTTAGACTAAGGGAGGTAACTTTTAGAGTGGCTTTAGTATATTTAATTTTTAAGTTCTAAAACCTGAAATGCATTTTTATTCTATCTTCCCCCCCCCCCAACTTAAACACCCAATACACCTCTAAATTACACATATTTTTCATGTGTTGTACTTCATACAGAGACCTATTAAAATAACTTGTTTTGGGTTTTTTTTCTTTCCTCCCTAACACACAGGTGTTCAACTGCCGTCTCATAGATCAGGACCTAGCACTGGGATATTGCACAGTTTTGCCCAAGGAAGACATGTTCAATAAGCTGTGGGATGTCATAAACAACACATGGCAAAATTACAGAAAAATCTTGGTAAATCCACAAGGCAATGCATTTCTTCAGCAGATAGAGAATAGTTCTTTAAAAAGACATCAGCAATATCATATGGAAGTATAATAGTTTAGCATTAGTAAGGGCATAGCAAGGGTATAGCAGTTTGAACAAGTTCCTCTTTTATAGGGTGCCACTGAGAGAGATGCTACCTCTTTACCACAATGTAAGGTCGTGCACAGGCAGTTGTTGTGAATAGCTGGCTTGATGGAAGTCCAAGCATTAAGTTACTTCACCATGACTTACTCCAAAGATTGAAATTGGTTATTTCAGGTCCTATCATAATTTATACCTCTGTTGTATTTTGGAGAAATTGTTCTCTGGCAGCAGTTGTCAAGAGTGGAATGAATAAATAAATACATCTATTAAAATATAAAGGGATGTGGGAAGCAAAGCATAATGAAGACATGGGGAAAGTGACATAGATTTGGAGAAAACCAGGTGTCTAAAAATACCTTTTGTATTAGTTTCCCTAGTGCAATATTAACAAAATATTTCTGAGAAATAAATTAGTTTTTCAAATAGCTTCAAACCACCAGCTCAGGAGGTGGGATAATGCTTCTACTACGTCTGTGAGGCTTATTTTCAATTTACAAAGTTATGTGATCATCTACAAGTTGTTTTAAGTTCCTCTAAGGATTTAGACTCAATTTTCAGATTATTTATTATACCTGTGTTCACTTCCCTTCTCACTCCTTTCAGGCAGTGGCTCTGATTGGAGCACAGCTTGCTAATCAGACTGATGAAGCTGAAGAAAAAAGGAAGTTCCAGGAACTGGTTACTGATGCAGAGTGGGGTATCCAACTTGGTAAACTTGGTGTAAGTTTGAGTGATTAGTTGATTTATGTTAAGGTTTTATTGATTGATAAATGTCCATATATTCTGAGATGCACTGTGGTTTTTAGATACATTTTCCATTCAAATGTCAGTTGGGGTTTTGGTTTTAATTTTTCATTCTGATTGCTTAAATAAACCTCAGAAACTGAGAAATGCAATAACTGAGGGTACTATAAAAGAAATTTTGTGTGCTTAAGTATTATTTGGCACAGGGCATAGACAGTAAATGCACTGTTTTCTCCTGCTCTAAAAGTGTCTGAAAGTAAAGAGAACATAAAAAATTGACTATGTAGGAATTAGTCTGGATATTGTCTAAAAGACATCTTTGGAAAGAAGATAAAAATGTTTGTTTATCTGCAGATTTCTTTTGAGACTGTATTTAGACAGCCACCAATAAGGAAAAAGGAGCTCATAAGAACACTGGTACAAAATCCAAAAGCAGACACAGATCTCATATTGAATTACTGCAGGTAAGAATTGAGGCAAATCAGTTGTGTTCAATTGTTGCTGTACTAATAACCATCCTGAAATTTATTTGGGTTTAAATAGATCCTAGTTCATGTAATATGTAAATTGTGCCGTTTGTTGGGGTTGGTAGTTTTTTAGTATAATTCAGAATACGTACTGTTCTCCAGTGAATTATTCATAAGGAAATCAGCACCTTGACAACACCAAAGGTCGCAGGGAAAATAATACTCTGTCCTCTTCCAGTACTTTCAAGCTGGACAGTGATGCCGCACTGCAGCTTTGCATTGAGACAGTTCTTCTCCAGAATGCTAATACAAATCATGTCGAAGATGACTCAGCAGAATGCAGGGTGAAGCAATCTCATTCCACCTTACTAGCTAGAGCACTGGAAATAATTCCTCTGCTGAAAAGCACAGAAGAGCTGGTAATCAGCCTCAGTGGAATATTGTACAAGGTAAAACAATATAAAAACACACCAAAACAAACACAAAGAATCCCTGGAGTATGTATCTAGCCTCAAATGCTGCATGTCACTTGAATGACACATTAATAGTAACACAGAAATAGTAAAAGGTTATAATTTTTGTAGTTTTCCTAAAGGATTTAAATGTTAACGTTTGGTTTTGTACTTCTCTAGAGAAAAAAAATAGACAACACATCTAATTTTCTTTAAAGACAGGTAGAGGCTTTCTTCCCAACCTCCCTTAAAACAACAACCTGAAAATAATCAAAGGAAAAAAGTAATTTCTAAGTTTCAGCACACTGGAAATAATTCAAAGTGTTACAGGAAGAAGAGATGGGGGCAGATAATTTACATCTTGTTTGGGAGCTTTTTGTGTGGTTGGGTTTAGTTATTACTGGGGGGTGGGGGGAAAGGATGTTGGGATTTTTGTCTGGTTTTGTTTTCATCACTTTGGTCTTTCTGCAACATCCTGATGGCTTTTTTAGGCATTAGGACTATGAAGTGGAAGTCTTTTGTTTTAGAGAAGTACGTCATGGTGCTTCTATTAACATAATGCTGAAGAAACAACATAGTTGGTATTAAAATTGGGAAAACTTAACTCAGTTGTATGTTTTTCTAAGATAATTCAGATAAGACCTTATAAAATAGATCATTATTTTGAACAGCTTGATCCTTATGACTATGAAACTATTGAAATTGTTCTGAAAGTGATGCAAAATGCTGATGAGAAGAACACCAGTATACAGCTGAATCAGGTAAGTCAAGATATTACCTTGCTAATGGCATCTATATTCTGTTTTCTCTATTAGCATAGTTCTAATTCAGAAATAGCATCCAAGAAATAGTCATCTCTAGTTGTTTCTCAGCAATGGCTCATAGCAGGGATTAAAACTCCACCAGTATGTACTAACTCTGCCCCAAATACCTCAAGTATTTAGGCATGTTTACTGGGGGGAGCAGGTAGAAATACAGTAATCTTGTGGCTTTTTTGCCTTTTCCTTGTTTTTTTCCTTTTTCTTTTTTTTTCCTTCCTCCCTAGGCCTTGAGTCTCCTCAAACATCTGGAATCTTATAAAAGAATTTCCTCACCTGTAGACCTAGAACACCAATATGTTTTAGAGCACATGATTCCCTTATCTCCAGCTGCTCAAACCAGACTGCCCTTTCATCTGATATTCTTTAGAACTGCACAATGCTTCTGGAACATTATAGGTAAGTTCAGTATTTTTTTGTGGCTAGATAGATGTGTAATTCCCTTTCTCTGCTATCTGTGAACTTCAGAGTTCTACCATATATATTTTATATTCATTGTATTCTTTACTAATGCAGCTTTCATCCCAGCTCCTTCTGAAAGCACTTGTGCTCCTAAATTGCTACTGGTAAGATAACTGGCTTTGAGTGGAGCTAAAACAATGTACACAGTCCAGAATTCTGCCCTCAAATAGTTTCTTATAACCTTTCAATGACTAAAGTAATGCATGTACCCCTGCTTCCCATGCCACTAGGGATAATTAGGATTATATTCTTTCCCAATGGAAGTCAGAATCTAACAATAAACCGAAAGTGCTTAATTTAATAGATAAAGCAGAATTGGACTGTGACATTATTATATATGTGTGAGACTATCGTACATGTGTGACACTATCATACATCTTTTTCCTTTCAGCTGCAGAGCTCAGTGAGGAATCCTTTCCAACACTTCTGCTGATTTCCAAACTAATGAAGGTAAAATAGCATCCTGAAAGAATTTATTTCAAAATCACTCTTTCTCCTCCCATCCTTCCCCTCAAAAAATAGCTTCTGTCTTTCTTTTCCATGATTTTGGCCTCACTATAGAACTTCTGGCACCTCTTCATCTTCAATGTTTTTCTAGGTTTCACTGGATACCTTACACATGTCTGCAGCTCAACATGTCTTTGAAAAGAAACTGAAACCAAAAATATATGAAATGAGAAATGCTGGATATACATCCATTGTTAGCAAGGAAACAGCTAAAACCTTGCAGACCATCCAGTCATATCTGCTGTCCATAGTTAACCCAGAATGGGCTGTAGCTATTGCTCACAAGATGGCACAAGAATTTCCAACAGGTGAGGTGCATGCAATGACTTGAGGGGTGAAGTAATGGGAAGAAGAGGATAGGTTTAAAGCCTGTGACCAAACATTTGTTCAGTGTTGGATAAAGCCCTGGGAAATCTGAGAATAGAAATGCATTTGTCTCCTACATCCAATTTTGAACAGCTATTCTATAGCACAGCATCACTCTCAAAATTCTTTTCTTACTCTTTTTAAGCTGTATTGTCTTGCTGAAAGTTTCTGCATGTTCCTACCACCTTCAGACAAGTTTTCCAGCAAAAGCAAATATTTCAGACAAATTTAAACTAACTTTTCTGTTAACTTATTCCAAATAGTTAATTTTTTTTTCTCTTTAGGTACAAGATCTTTCCTAATATTTTAAAATATTTTATATTTTTACTTCTTTGAAATAAAACAGATATACTGTATACTGTAGAAAGGATTAATGAAAATTTACATTGTTTACTTCCTTCCCCCCTTTTTTTTTTATGTTTAAAAAAGGTCCTGACCATATTCAAGCACTGAAATTCTGTCTCCATCTAACTGAGAAATGGCTGAAGAACACTACAGCCAAGTTAACGGTAAACTGCTTGCAAGACTGTTGTGGTATAGTTGGCTACTTATGTTAGTGACTTGGATTGTGGTATGTAAATTGTACCATAACCAACCCTCTTTCACATAACATTCTCTTTTTCACAACCTAGCAAAAATTAGGCTTACAGTTCCTGAAGGCTGGACAAATAATAGAGGGTTTTAAGGATGAATATGTTCTCTCTCCTGTTGGGTGCATTTTTCTTGCTGCAAGAGAATGAGTTGGAATCTATTCAGCTGTTAGATCAATGGCATTATTGATTTTTGCTTTGAGTTCCAAGATTCTTTAGCTATTTGTAGTAGTACCTATAAAGAAAGTCTGCTTTGGCCTGACTCTCTGGCTCATTTTTACATCGTTGATAAGGAAAGGTAAATAAGAATCTCAGCCTTGCTTATAAATATCAAACTTGCTATGGGGTTGTTGAGACACAATGAACACTAAATTGACTCTTAGTCACATCTTCGAGTAGAATCCTGCCAAATGAAACCAATTCTAGCAGCCAAGATTTAATATTAAATATTTTTCCTTTTCCATCTTACCTCAGAATGTCTTAATTTTACATACTGGTGCATGTGGTACTTACCTTAATTGGCTTTTTCCTGCTAGAGCAGGAGGGCAAATACTGTCTATTCACAGAAAAAATACCTGGAGATAGAGGGACACATCTGAAAACCAGATCTTGCTACTCAGCTGACTGTTTTAGATTGTAAAAAGATGAATTTTCTAGTGCTTTTGACAGGTTGTTTTATATAAAACTGGTGTTTTGCTAAAGGATGACTCTCATGAAAAAGTGGAAGTCCTACAGAAGAAATTACATATGCAGTATAAGCGATCAGCAACAGAAAATATTCTAATAACACATCACCTGAACACTGCAGAACATTTAAAGTCTGTTGGGAAGCCAGCAAACCTTATCACTTTACTGTATGAACACCACAGTATAGACCAAAGAATCCAGAATCCAGCTGGCAGAGATTATCCAGGTGAGTGTCCATAATCAAGCTTCCAAGGAGCAAAATGAAGTTCTTCAAAAAATGCTAAGCAAGCTAATACTAGTTTGTAAATACATTGTCTCTCCCTATTTATGCAGATATCCATATGGCAGCTAACGAGATAGCTGAAATTAATGATTTGGACATGAACAAAATATGGGATAAACTGCTGGATAAATGGCTGTGTCCAAGTATACTGCCCTCAGAAGTAAGTCAGCGCAGAAGGTTTGGGTTTGGAGAAAAGTGACCAATTACATTGAATATGTATATATTAATCTTTTGTTCAAAACACTCATGAATCTATTTAAGATGCACCTGAGCTCAGACTACAAACAATATCAGTACTTTTCTAACACTGTTCCACACCACTGTGTCTATTGAGAAGGATTTGAAATACTTTCCCTTCTCTCTGTATAGAGATTAAAATCTTATCTTTGGTGCTACAGCAAGGCTGGGTAGCCAGAGTAGAGGAGGTGTAAATATATCAGCATCAAGAAACACTGATTTTTAGAACTGGAAAGAGAATGAATCCTCTCCTGTTGCTAACAGAATTAGGTATTGTCTCTGCAGAGTACAGCTGGTGAGAAAGGGCAGGGAGAAGGCCTCTGCTTCGGAATACCAGGTAGCAGGCTGGGAAATGGTGTTGGCTGCCAACAAATAAAGAAAGGACTGATAAAACCAGTATTCCTTTCCTTGGCTGCATTAGCAGGGGAGCCCAACTTTTAACACAGGGCTTAAGCAAGAGTATGACCCATTTATTTATCCAAACAATTTGGAAAATTCTCACAACTACATTTTCATGTCTTTCTAAAGAAAACTCAAGAAATCTGTAGAGAACCACAGGAAGATGAAGAACTTCGAAGGTATGTGTGTTATCTTACATGTAATGTTATTATTAACTGGCAAGTTTAACTGTACCTGGCTTTCTAAAGAAACCTGACACTGTGATTCAGAACTCACTGTTGTGGTTGTATTTTTACTTTCTGGTGACATCAGTTTTGAATCATCAAATACTTACGCAATGAAGCACCATTCACAGTAACTTACAGACATATGTAAGTGATTAAGAGCAGCTTTTTGGAGGTTTTCTCCCCATTTTCTATATCCCTGCAATCTCTTATCCCTAATCTCGTTTTTACATATATTCTGAAATATTTGTATTTGAATGAGGATTGATACATTTATTTTAGTTGTGATGCTACACTTGTATTAAAACCAAATGCATTCTTGCAGAGTTATCTACCTACTTCAGTCTCGCCCAATGGATTACAGTTCAAGACTGCTTTTTGCAATTACAACATCTGCTACATCTGTAAGTTCCTAAATTCTTATTTTAGCTTGCTACTTCTGAAATTTTTGCCTCTTACTAAGATCAAGTGTTGTCTGCTTAACTGCACAGATTTCAACCTAAGGCCTCTGTATCTGTGTTTTAGATAGTTTATGTATTCTCCCCATCTTTGGAGTAGAACTGAGGTGTTCATTGAATTTTGTTATTGACTGTAAAGAGCAGCCCTTGAACTCTGGTTTTCTAAATTTATTGCTGATAATATCTGAAAATAATTTCATTAAATGCTCTTCTAGAATGTGCTTAAGCTGGTGTGATACCTTGGCTAAATTTGGATGGAATTAAAACAGAGTGGTAAAATTGTTTTAGCACAACCTTAACCTTCAGTCTTTCACACTTATTAAATGTAGTTGTGATACTATATGTCACTGATACTTTACTTGTCTGCATTAATAGTCTTAAATCTAGAAAATTACCTCATTTAGCAGCAATCTTTGAACTTGACAAATAGTCTGGTTAGTATAAAAGTTAAATGTGAACCAAGCTGTTATTTAGCATGATTTCCACAAAATAGATCAAAACCATCTTAGAAAGGATCATAATAAATATGTAGTAAACATGTATAACCCTCTTTCTAGTTGTTCAAGCAATTGTGACTTTTCACTGTGGTTTTTATTTCCCCTCTCAGCCAATTGGTGATTGTCAGCTGACATTTGCTCACAGGAGCAGAGCACTTAAGTGTCTACTCTACTTGGCAGATACCAACACTGTGGAATCACTCTTCAAGAAAACCATTGAGAAAGTAAAGTAAGAAGAATTTTACTTAAGGTGTTACTTAATAATGATGTTTTGTTGGTCTTTAATAGCCCTTGGGGAAAAAAAGACCCACCATGATATTTGGAGAATTCATTTTTATTAATCTGGTTTTTCAGCTTTTAAATTGTATTTCTGAAGAGCAGAATTAGATCTTTTAACTTCACTTTAATGTAATCAAGTGCATCACAGTCCTAATTTGTAAACCTGGAAGTAATATGATATTTACATGGAAAATATCCTGCTCCATTTTGCATAGATTGCCGTGACTTCTCTAGTGACTGAAGCATTTTTTTCCACCCATATATGTCATAATCATATAAATCAGAACTGGCCATCTTACAAAGACATACTCCTCTGCGAAAATAAGGAACCAAAACCCCAACAGCAAAATGTCGTTACTTTGAAAATGTCTTTAGATATTTTGTAGAATTAACTTAGGAAATACCTTGCATGGAGTTTCTATGCTGGTAATCTAGAATTAGGCCTTTTTCATGGAAATTGATCATTTCACACCACGTAGCTGTGTCAGGGATTCTGTAAACATGCAGTCACTGTGCATGGATGACATTTGAGTTGCAAGAATTACAGTAACTGGTTTATCTTCAGAGCTGATCCAAGCCATCCATTCTCCAGGTGAATGAGGTTTCCCTCAGCAACTACCAGAAAGTCTTTTACTTCATTAAAATCTTAAAATACATTATTTTTCCTTTATTCATTTTAAGCAACAGAACACTTTCCAAATACTATCCTGAGCCTGATTATGTAAATTATAATATAATAATCTCTGCAACAATCATTAACTCCTGGTGCTGGGGGGCACTTTTTTAACAGGTATTTTCTAAAATGCTTCATTTACCTGGCAGAGTTTGAAATCTTGAATATTCCATATACTTTTGAATCATTTCATAACTGTCCTAAGGAAGGAATGATAAAAGGGCTATGGAAGAATCACAGCCATGAACCCACGGTATGATTTTTAAATCCTTTGTGATTGTTTGTTTGTTACATGTGTGAAATGTAAAATACACATGTACATGTAAAATACCAGTGAGTATGTACTCTCCCAAACACTCTCCTCTTTCAGAATGACAAAAAAGACCCCAACCTTTGATGTGCTGGCAAGCAGTACAGGCTTGCTGATCATGAACGTATGTTAAAATACAGTGTGTCCTTGCTCTCCTTTAGGCTGTCAGATTGGTGGCAGAACTTAGTCTAGAATATAAGGTATACGATACCCAACTGTGGAATGGCCTACTACAGAAACTCCAGAGTTTCAATATGGTAAGGAATTTTTAAGCATGAAGCTCTGCAGCAAGGTGAGAAAAAGGCTTTTTGTTTATCCACTGATTTCTAAAGAATGGGAAAATAGGTAAACTACAAACATACTCTGAACAATTACTGCTAATTTACATGGTTACTTCGGGCTGAATGGATGAAGCTTTGAGGAATGTGTGTTTTAGCTGTACTGCTTGAGAATCTTTATCTTAAATTGTTCTGGTTTGTTGGGTTTTTTTAAGAAGCCTTTCAGATGGCATGAGCAAGTCCTATGATAATTGAAATATTCATATGATTATAAATTTGCAACATTTGCATATTTTTGTGTGCAAATACATACACAAACTCTGTGTTTATGTATATACACATACACACAAAAATATCATCCCTGCTAAATAGTAATCCTGATTTTTGTTACTCAGAATCTTAATTACCTCTCATTGTTAAACTTTATGTAGCGTTGCTATAGCCTAAGCAGGTAAGAGATGTATCTGGCAATGTCGGTCTATCAGGAGCAGGTATTGAAGCCAGTTGTAATCTAATGAGATTCAGTTACTAATAGCAGGAAGGTGGGATCATAAATTTTCAGCACCAGTTGTATTAAGACTAACAGAAATCTTGGGTATTTACTGAGACAATGTATGCTGCTACTACTTGTGATAATTTACTGAACTATAAACCATATTTCCATATGCATCAGTTAGTCCTCCCAAAGGAACTTTAAGTTTTCAACCTGCAGACAAGTACAATGCAATTCTGTAGATTATCACCAAGTCTTCAAAAGCACTCTAGGATTTTATAATGAAGTTGGGTTTTGTTTTCTTTTTTTTAAGATTCAATATTTAAGAAGAGTTTTAATAGCAATTACTGGGATTCATTTATTATGGGAGGTAAGTTTTTCTTCACTTAACAGGAATTTAGCATCCTGTGTGCGTATGTGAATGGCAGCATCTGTGCCATGAAGTGTTATGCGTGAAAAGATTCTTTGTAAATTATTGNGAAGAGTTTTAATAGCAATTACTGGGATTCATTTATTATGGGAGGTAAGTTTTTCTTCACTTAACAGGAATTTAGCATCCTGTGTGCATATGTGAATGGCAGCATCTGTGCCATGAAGTGTTATGCGTGAAAAGATTATTGTTTTTATGACAATGCAATATGCAGATGAGCATTGTTATTGATCACTGAAATAGCAGATTTTGCATTTGTGGATCCTTCAGTAAACACCAACCTGGAGGGTTTTGTAGTGTTGCCATCAGTCACAATATGGCTAATCTCAGACTATGAGAATAATTCATCCAGGATAGAAACAGAAGAAAATTGACTGGCTTCTTCCACCCACAGTGGGTCACAATGTCTGTGTTTACCTGTACACTTAGTTACAACTGTATTTGGCCATTACCTTAATACTTTGTTGTCAACAGATTCCCAACTTCAGCCGAGCTTGGCGAAGTGTGGTTCTGTCACCGTTTCTCACAGGTAGGTTTGATGTTGGCTATCAGGTTTATGTAGTAACTTGGAGATATATATATGTATGTATATACATATACTTTATCATGTTTTCTTTATTTCTTAGCTTCATGTCCACCGAGTCCTAAACAGTTAGAGGAATGTCGTGAGTGTTTTGTGATTCTGCTCAAGTAAGTAAAGTCCACATCTGTATTAATTTGAGTGGGAATGCCCGTTTAATTTCTCATCCAACAGTCTCCCAGAAATATGCAAAGCTGCTCTGAAAACCAGGGAACCTTAGTCATGAGTAAGAGTGTTTCACCTCTTGTGGGGGAAGCACAGGATCACGCCACACCTATACAGAAATTTAGTGCTTGGCTGCAGACTGTTGCTAACACATGCTGTAACTCAGTACCTTGGTTGGTCAGACTGTGCTGGAACTGCTCTCTGAACTGAGACTTGGAACCAGCAGCATAGGCTGCTGAAAACTAATTTGTCTGCCCCATGAGGGATAGCTGTTCCTGTCCTGATGTTTCTAAAGGACTCATACCCAACCCTAAAAGTCCACTTCATCTCTTTCTTAGCCCATAAACCAACATATTTCCTAAAACACTAATACGGAGTGCATGAGAGAAAGAATTAATTTTCCTACAAAGACATGACAAAAATCTAATAGTTACACATCTATAAATGCAAGAAACCTATGGTATGGATGTGCCAAAACACTGTACATAAACCATTTCTGCATTGCTTTTACTATTTAAAAACCAAAACACAATAGATCCATCATCTTATTCACCACAGTGCTCTGACTTGCTGAAGAGAAGCACAAAAGCTCAGAGAGCCCAACCTGAGCTGAAAGGTTAGACAGGAAACACTGGAAAAGGAGCCAGCTGAAGAACATACCTACACCACTGTGCATATACATATGTACCAAAGCACTACTCTGGGCAGTTGGCCAGCACTTGCCCTCAAAACAGGGCCTTGGCTGTTTGAAGGAGGAGGAGAGAAAGATAGAAAATTGTCATGCATTTGTATTGCATGAAACTTCAATTCCTATAGCTTGGCTGTTTTTGAAAAGATGAAGTAAAATTCTATTGTCCTATCTGGCTTAAAAATCACATAAATATATATGTTCAGAACTTTTTATGTATCATTCCTAATCTTCTTGTGAAGGTGTCCTGTTCTAGCCGACTTGGATGTCATTGGAATAGCTAAACAATATGCACAGTTGGACCTTCCAGCTTTTGCTTTGGGGTGCCTGTTGCTGATCCCTCAGTCTGAGAAGCGAGAACAGCAAATTCAGGTAAATAGGAAGTTTTGTGTTCTGTCTATGCAAGGGAACACACATAAGTGTGTTATGTTCAAGAGAGACTGTAAAAGATGGTAACATATAATTCCAGCTTGTTTAAATACGTCACTGCTGACAGCTGCTCAGCATTTCCCATCCACAAAGGCTGTTCCTCTGAGTTTTCCCTTCTAAAAGGGATCATGTGAACACTTCCTTTTTTTAAAGCAAAAGCAGCAGGTTCAAGTCATCCTCAGCAGCCGTGTCATATGACTCTGCCCTTTGTGAATCGAAGGACATTTTATGGGATCCCACCCATAATACTCATGTAAAAACCCCAACAAAACCCAAGTCTTAGGCCATTTACCTGCTAGAGCAGCGTGGAGTTGATTATAATGTATGTAATTGCTAAGGAGCTATCAGGTGAGTAGTCTGACAACAGACTGTATGAAAAGTACTGAATTCTGCTACAGAAAAGTGCTGAGTTGGAAGCCCCGTAGACTTCTTGAAATGCGTATCAAGCATCTTTCTAAGTTCTGATGTAAACCTTTTGCCTTAAAGCCATTTCCTCACTATTCGTATATCTTGAGTTTCCCATCTTCTCATTTGTTTCCTTTAATTATGTTCTGCTTATTGTTCTCTCAGGTGAAGGCCATTCCTATTAGTTGTCAGGAGCAAACTGGCTCTACTAAAAGCATCTCAAATTCACAGATTTACAGTCATTAAAGTTAAGCTCAGAAAGATTTTCCCAAATTACAGCACTAGTGCAAGACATTTGGTCTGCTGGCAGTGAGTCAAAAAACCCAGTATCATCTATAATAACTACAGCAAAATACCCTGTGAGAGTCACAAGCTATGAGTATTATCTCTCAGTCAAAGGGCACAGAACCTGGTTTAATGATTTTATGTTTCTATCTAGAAATTCAAAATATTGATACTGAATAAATCAAATACTTGCTCTGAAGGAAGAGTTTCTACTTTAATCACTCAGATTAATAATGTTTTGTAACTTGCTTTTAAAAGGGCTTCTTATCGACATGTAATGCAGAAACTGTGCTGCAACAAATAGATGAGCACATGAACACTGGAGAAGTAGTGGCATTTGCTTCTCAGGTAAATACAGTAAATGTTATTTACTTCACTTGCCTTTGACTTTGGAGCTTTTTGTTAGACAAGAAGATAAAGATATTCAGAACCTTTTTTCCTCCCTGCCCTGATATTGCCAAGCATTAGTTGACATACTGCCCACTTGTAAAACAGAGCAACTTTTGCAGGGATTTTTGCATTTTTATTAATGTTGTGCAACTGAAAAACTCCTTGTATATACACACAGTGTTACAGGCTGCTCTGTTTGTGGGCCAGCATTGTTTGCAGCACTACGACTGTATTTTTCTAAATAGCGTTTTAACCTAAAAGGCCAAAAAGCTTATAAAACTGCACTCTGTTGCTTTGTCTAGGATTGCCTTCCTAACTGCAAGTTTCTTAATTTGTAAATTCTGCCATTTTCAGCACTAAAACATAAAGCTTAAAATAAAACAATAATCTCTATGGGAGTCCATCAAGAAAACTCTGAGCTCTTTTAATTCAACAGTAAAATTTCTTCTGTTTAAAATATTAATACTAAAACTTCCATCTACAGATCCGATCTTTGGTTTTGGACAGCATCATAAATGAGAAGCTGTATGAAAAATTCTTGAAAACTAAGTATTTTCCACTGTTGAAGCAACAACTGATGAGTACTCACAGACTGAAAGAACTGGTGGATTACTTTGTAAAGAAGAACTGGTAAGTTAATAAATGGTGAAGCAGGTGATGCATTATTGATAGTAACAGAACCTTAATCTCTCTTAGTTTAGTTCAGTTTATGCCATTGAGATTCTCTAGTACGTAGTCTCCAAGAATTTCTGAAGTAAGGCTAAGTTAAATGAATAAAATAAGAATCACACCTCACTACTTTGCATACTTAGGCCAGAGTTTTACAGTGTCATTCAAGGCAAAGTAACAATTTGCAGAGCCTGGACTAGCAACCAGATCAAATGCAGTTAAAACAGCACAAATAACCTGACTGAAAAAGCAAACACTTTTGAATCACTTGACTATACCTTCAGATGATCTCAGCTTGGTGGTGTCAGAGTCACAGCTTCAGCAATACAAGCACTGAAAAATATAAATGAGCTGCCTGTACTCCAGACTTAGGAATTAGTGGTTTTCAAGAGCTACAAATACCTCTTATGTTCCACTTAAATAAACAAAAGGAGCTTGCTGTTGAGCCTACTGCAGGGCTGTTCTCAATCAGGAATCCATCAGTGGTGACCCACAGCATTTGGGTATTGAACACAGCTGCAGCCTTTCACTTCAAACCCCAAATACTCAGTATTGTGAGTTACCAGCTATCCTGCAGTCAGAATGGGACAGGAACCAATAAATAACTGTTTAAACTCTAGTATATAGTGATTTTATTAGCAGTCACAGGTTAAATGCTAGGCTTGTAATGGCTTGTTTCACTCTACTGGGAAATGGCAGGAGCTATCTGACTGCAAAAATGTGGGGTCATACCTTATTGTTCCACTTCAGTGTATATGGTCTGAATTCTTTGCCTTTAAGGGTGTTTAAATTGATGAAGTTGATAAACTTTTGCCTCCTACAGCATTGATGATGCTACAGCCCTAATTCGAGAATATCAAGAGAAATGTGGAAACCCCACTCTGGCAGATGTACCATCATCCGACCTTCTGAAGGTAAAACAAACCACTTGTGTACCTCACGTAGTGCCTTCTCCTTTTGTTTTTCTATACTAAGAATTTCACTCAACTTTTTGCAAAAATACTTGTTAGCTGATTTATTTTTGTAAAATATATTGTATAGAATAAAATATCCCTTTATTAATTAAAATAATTAGTTTTATTTAGACCAAATCTGTCCCATGTGAAGCACTACGCTTTCAGGTACCTTCCCAGGTTTTAGATGCTCTCCCCTTTTCCTAAGCCCTATTAATAGTGTTTTTTCACCTTCCAGATGTATTTGAATGGACCAGAGATGCTTGTACTTGAGCTGTCATTGATAAGGTCTTGATTTACCCTTTTTTCCCTCTGCTGGCAATAGGAGGGCCATGCATTGAGACTGCTCCTACAGTCAAGTGAACATCAATCTAAAACCTCAGTGCTCTTATATCAAAAGTTATCCTGAGCTTTCCACATTTTTTTAACTGCTCAAGGCTGTTTCTTCTCCATCCTCTTTCTGTTGAAACAGTTTAGATTTACAGTAAAATTTCCTGTTTCTATTCAAGAATAATGTTCATATTCTGCACTTTCATTTTAGGAAGAATTAGTTTATTTCCTTCTGTATTTGTCCCTGTTTAAGTCTGCTGTCAGCATCTCTCCAAGACTTCATTCACACAAACGTAACTTTGTGTAATTATGATAAACTGTTTCTAAAATTGTAAATGGTGTATTTGATGTAAAATATACTTTGTAGTCTAATTGTAATTGTATCTACAGTGAGCACAAATAAACTGACTTCTTGTATCCATTTTGTGCTTATGGCATTCCATAAGCCTTTTTTAATTATGGCATTGTTCCACTTAGTCACTAACCTTCCTTGAGTAATGCATGCCAAGGTTTTCCCTTCAACTCTGTTCTTTCTGTATGTCTGCAGCAGGACACAGCAATAGCCACGTGTTTCACTGCATGAAGTAGCAGTTAGCCAGAGGTTCCCCAAGATACTAGGCTGAAACACTGGTCTCTAAGGTAAAGCAGATTTATTTTGAATAGAAGTTATTTAGTCAGCTTATTACAGAGTAAGGGTTCTAGCTGACCCTTTAAACTATTGGTTTTCCATAGAACTTAAAACTTTGTGACAAATACTGCACAGGTTCTTGAACATATATCACACTGGAAAGAGCCAGAATACAAAGGCCAACAACTGCAAAGTAAATAGGCCACCACTAAATATTCTTCTGCAGAAGACAAAAGTTAATCTTCGGCTTTTATTGGAAGGTTAGCAAAATGGGATGTTTATATATATACAGAGAACATACTTTAAGATCTCTGCAGGCATGAGAAAGGAAAGCCCAACAGTCTAGTTGTCTTGAACAACCCATGTCTTAGTCTCCCATAGTAGCACAAGTGTCATATGGAATTACATATCCGAAAGCTCTGCACATGGAGCAAAGCATGTATAGCTGTAGTGTCAGACATGAACCATAAATAAAGCCTCTCTTTATGATTTACAGATTTAATGAGATTGTCATTCATTAAAGCATAGGGGTATTTGAAACCGCTTTGATTATAAAAAGACTAAACTTTCTGCAGTGAAATTACTACTGTAAGTTATGAGTTAACTGCAATAGTTTCAGAATCTATAAATCCATTTTATTGGGAATGTTAGGTTGAGAAAATTATGTATCAGCTGGATTCTGAAGCAAACATAACATGGCCCCAGAGCCCCCAATCTTTTTGTTCAAGCCTTTTACAATTAAATATCCTTCAGAAGTCACCAAACAGAGCATGGGGCATTCTAAAAGCACTTGCAACTGGTGCGTTTTTCCCCAACACCAGTTCATAAAACTTAGTTTTTCTACGAAGTGGAGTTTATTACAACATAAAGGAACAGTATTTAAACAGTTACTTTAATGGAATATTTTACAAATCAATTCATAGAGAGAAAAGCAAACACAATGATGTTTTAAAGTTATTACCAAGAAGCTACATTGTTTAAGCTGTTAGTGAGTAAGGGTAGGACTGTAAACTAGCAATCAAGTATTGGAACTTGCAGCTCAGAATGAGATGGTAAAAATACCAGACAAGCCAAAGCATGTTTAAGACTTTTTGTACTCAATTCTTTCTACTTTCACATCATCTCCAATTAGTTGATAGACATACGTAACTACTGTGGAAGCTTGGATATCCATCAGCACAAATGAAGGAATGATGTTGCTGGAAAGAGAGGGACAAATTCGTATTAGTTGTGAGTATATAATCACCTCAGCAGTGTTTCACTGCTACTACCAACCTTTCCTTTCCCCAACATTTAGAATGTTAACATTAATCTTCATAATGAGCTTTGTAGTTATTCCCACAGATCATTCCCATACTTCACTTACTTCTCTAAGGCATGATAGGCTCCTGTAGCTGATCCCGGATTGATATAGAACTTGTTTTCATGTTCAAATGCCTCAAACTTGTGTGTATGTCCTGAAATTAGGATGTCCACATCAAATTGCCTTTGTAGAAGAGCCAGGCTGGCCATGTCACCCCAGGGAATAACCTGATGGCCATGAATCAGCCCGATTTTGAACTGTCCAACAGTTACAACTTTCTGTTCAGGATAATTCAGGTTCTAAAAAAGAAACCAACCACAGATTAGATGCACAGATTTATGCGATTTATGCTTTAAAAACAATTCTATGCAACACAAAGGAGAGAGGGGGGAAAGCTTCTTAGACTCGTATCATAGAATCCCAGACTGGTTTGGGCTGGAAGGGACCTTAATGCTCACCCAGTTTCAACCCCCTGCCACAGGCAGGGACACCTACTAGAGCAGACTGCTTCAGGCCCCAGCTTCTCTGGGCAGCCTGTGCCAGTGCTTATGAAAATAGTCAATGCAACTGGCCCTTACTGCTACAAAGCTGCTTCTATGAACACTGGAGAATGTGGCAGAATGCAAGGAACTTCAAAGGTCTGAGAGCAGTAAGTCCTGTTGCACCACACAACCTCAGTTTGCCCACTTTTACTTGAATTACAAATAACCCTTGATGTAGATGCACAAAGCCAATATTATTATCAAGATAGGACACTACCTCATCAAAGTCCCCTCTGACAACATGAACATCCCCAGCCAGAGTCTTGAGGTAGTCATAAGTGTCCTTGGTGCAGAGGTTTCCCGTGCAGAGGATGTGTTGGATCTTCCCTGGAACCAGCAGCTTTTTGAACTTGGCTGGGAGACTGTTGCATCGATGTGGAATGTGAAGATCTCCCAGCACTAACACCAACTTAGGTGTCACAACAGGAAAAAAAAGGTTGTTACAAGATGCTTATAAAGACAAGAACCACAGGCAAACAGAAAGCTTTGCAATGTGTTCTTCAGTTTTCTAACTTGGCATTTTGATGTCTACTAAAATAAGTCTGAAATTGTGATAGGATATTGTTATATTGAGGGAAAAGGGGTTCTTACTACCACAGGACATTACCCAGAGTGTCCTTATCAAAACAACAGCCTACAGCATCTCCATTTATTTTGTTGCTGAAAGCCATTGCAAGGTGTAACAACAGAAACGTTACTACTTGATGTATTTTACATAAATTTAGTAACTACCATAAGCTACCCCTACCACTTGTTCTCAAGTACAAACCTGGCTAAACTGTGACCAATTGCCCTTAAAACTCAAACCCAATTTCTTTCTATTTTAATTGTTCTCTTATCCAAAGAGAAAAATAAGGTAAATAAAAAGCACTGAAAGTTTGTAACATGTGTTAAGAGCTGACCTGGACACGAAGCTTGTTCAGAGCCCTTACTGAGGAACCACTGAACAACAGAGTAAGACTAACAAATTAAAGAACAATAAACGAAATAAACCAGGGCACTGCAGATAAGATAAGGCAGACTATTACATATCCTGCACACAGTGCTGCTGTTACCGGTTCTAGATACTCATAGTTGCAATACAACAGCTGCAAGGAGAATACAAATTTAATGGGGCTTCAAAATTAAGGATTCAGCTGAAGTAGGACCATAGTTTAACAGCACAGGCTTTAAATGTGCAAATAAAGAATTAATGCAAGCAACGGCAATAAATGAATTATGCAAAAAGGGCATGGAAAGCTCTATAAAGCATGGGATGTGACACCACTACGCTGCAAAAACACTGGATATACAGAGTCATCCCTGTTAACTTGATGAATAGCTCCATAATAAAAAGTTTATCTTCCAACTGTAACACTGTTAGTAACAGTACCTAAAATGACAGCCATCAAATGCGCTTGTAAAAGACGCAGCACATACATATATATATAAGCAGTAATAACTATGCTAATAAATTATCTTTTTTAATATTTATTTTTTATATTTTTAGGCCATGCAGCTCTCTTCATGCTTACAGGGATCAAAAAAGGCAAAACTTGGGTGGGTTTTGGTTTTATTGGGGCATTTCTGTGCCATCATCAAAAGCACACATCTTCAGAGGACAGATGGATTAAAGTACTGGTAAAACAATACAAGAGCTTTTGAATCAGTGAGCTGCCAATCTAAAACTAACCCAGGAGAGGGGAAAAAAAGACATTTTGATGGTCTTTCAAGAGTTGCCAGTGACAAATACCCCTCCTAGCATCAGTCTAGAGCTGGTATAGTTGAATGCAAGTAGAAAATGTGTAATAAGTAATTTTGATTATTAAAGTAGCAATAGATAGATGCTCTTACTAACGCTTAAGTGACTTGGAGATGCAATGCCAGTTATGTATTTAATGTTTAATAGAATTACCCTGCCACTCAAATCGCACAACCCCACTGAAGTCAGCAACATGTGCGCATTCAACAAAGGCTGTTTCCTTTGCTGACAAAGTGGCCGACCCCATATTCTCCCCCAAATCACATTTGAGCACCCGTTAATTACAGAAAAGCTTGGCAAGCTACAGTAACAGACACTAATTAAAAGTACTGAAGTGTGTTTAATAGCCACAGCAGCATGAAACAGTAGTAAAGACCGTTATGCCATCTGTCCTTTACTAGGCATTTAGGTGCAATCCTGAGCATGGTTTGAACAGCAGCCCCTAATTCACGTGTTCCATCTGACATCCGTATCATCTACTAACATTGACAAGCCCTTACCACCAGTGTTAGCAACAGCCAAGAGGAGTAAACTTACTCTGTGCCCAGCCTTATTGGAATGGAGAAGTTGATTGCAGACAGGGGGGGAAATGAAAAACAGGGTGAACCATGATCAATGTTAAAACAAAAGAAAGCAACAGAAAACACAGCCGAATGAACAGGCAAATAATAATTAATGAATTGTTGATGTTATGAAAGAAGCGTTAAAAAAAATAATTAAACTAAATTAAAACTCATCTCCTGCTCGCAGCCCCCGGCCGCCACAGCCCCTCCGCACGGCCCCTCCTCAGTGCTCACCGCCCGCCCTCCATCTACCTCAGCTCGGCACCAGGGGGGGTTTTGGGGCGGCCACCGACAGAAAGCATTCCCCGACCGCGCATTCCCCACCTCCCGCGCCCACCACGGCCCGGAGGAAGCGAACCCGGGGACCTCCGGCACCACGGGGCGAGGAAGACCCCAGAGCCGTGCCCCGGCGGGACCCCGCCGCTCACCATCCTGCCCGGCGCCGCGCTCCTCACAGCGCCCGCTGCGCCCGCTCCCGGAAGCCAGGCCGGCGCCAAGCACCCGCTACGGCGCCTCCGAAGGGCCAAACACAGACCGAAACGCGTTTCTCCGCAGCAGCCTTCCGGCTATATCCGGGTCTCTGAGGAATGCCCCCGCAGCGGGGCGTTTCTCGTCCTCTCCGCAGCCGTCAGGGCGGCCATGAAGTGTGTCATTGTCGGGGCGCACCTCAGAGGTACCGGGAAGGCGGCGAGCTCCGATCTGAGGGGTTATGTGGGAGAAACGGGTGCCCCAGAGCGGGGCTGCCTCAGAGCAGTGCGGCAAAGCTGCCCTTAAGGTGTTTGTGCTGAAAAGGGAAAGAGTGACGTTTTCCACCCAGCATAAAGCATTTATGATGTTTCCTCTTCAGTTAGTTTGGACAAGATGCAATATAACTTTGGGTTTTCACATTGCTTTGTTTTCGTTTCCTGCCAGTGTTTGGAAGAGCGATTCACGCCATAGCACGTATTAGTGATGAGTTTTGGTTTGACCCCTTAGAGAAAGGTGTAAGTGGATTTGATTTATTGTCATTTTAAAGTCTTTACCTTGTTGGATAATGCAGTGTTTTCCTGCAGGTACCCTCCCATCTCAGCCCTTCCACTTTCAAGATGGACAAATGCCATATTAATCTGTAATTGTAATTATGCATATTGCATTGTGGAAGAGCCAATCCCACTCTGCCCCTACTGTTACATTCTTTGTTGCCTGAGCTTGTCCAGGACATCTGGATTAATACCATGGGTCAAAAGGTTTCGGTGCTGTACCCCATCGGAAGCTGCCTCTAAATAACAAGTTTTGTACCAGGATGACTCAACAGGAAGGGTGCATCCATTAATGTGCCTCCGATTAATCAAGCGCCATTTCCACCAAAATTAGGGTTTTCTCTAGGGGTTTCTTAATTAAAAGTGATCTTGACTTGCTGGGAGGGTGAGGAGTGGAGATAATTCCCTTTTATACTTTATAAACTCTTTATATAAGAGTTTAAACTCTTTATATAGGAGTTTCTGGGGTGCTGCTGGTGTCTTTGCTCATTTACATGTGTTGTGTGGATGGGCATATAGGAAGATAGTGCTAGAATAAACTCCAGTCCTTCAAATGCTTTAAACTGAGCTCCAAGTGTTCTGGTAACTCACCAAAGGTCAGGGCCACTTAAATGTCCATAGACTGGATTCCTCTGCTTCTATTATACAAGTAATGATACAGGTGGTAAGTTTGAGCTATGACTATCTGTAATGCATCTGTATTTGAGTATTGAGATTTAAAAGCTCTGTGGTTCCTGTATGGTACTGAAACACAGAGATTTTTTGTTAAAGTTTCAATATAAATAGTTTTGAGTTAATAAATATTAATAAATTGGTTTACTTCCATTTTCAGCTTGCCTTGAGAGCAGTGAATTCTTCAAGGTCAGCATATGCATACGTGTTCTTCTCATCTATGTTTTTTCAACACTACTGCTGGGCAGCGGTGCCTCAGCCACATCAGAAGGAAAAGCAGTTATCCCCCCCCTGCAAATTGATAATCAAGGTACATTTGAATGGATTTTTTAATGCACAGCTTTGTAAGCAGCAAATTAGTCCAATTTCCAAATGAAATTATAGAGGGAGGGTCCTAAAGGTATGTGGATGGCTCTGAACTCAAACACTTCTGAGCAGCTCTGCAAAAGGGTGCTAGTATTTAATTATGTTTGGAAGTTGTACCTCCTCAGCTGTACCCTGTGGTTCCCAAAGTCTGAGCCAGCTTGATCTCAGGATAAAGGAACACCACATTTTTGTCTCTCGGTGGTTTTCCTTCACAACCAGTATGAGCTAGGAGAGCTTTAACCAGTTCTCCAGGAAACAGCTCTATTGGCCATGTACTGGAATAGTGCATGAGGATGGCAAGGATTAGTGTCTGCTTACAAAGCAGTTTGGGGAAGCTATAAATGCAGGAACTTGATACAAATCATACAAAAGCAAGGGAAATATTGCTTAGTGAATAACCTCTGCACTAATTTGTTTGTTTGTTTTCTTTACAGTCAGTTCTTCCTGTATTTAGATGTGTAAATATTCTGGAAAGGAATGTAGACAAATGCAGCATTTATACAAATATTAATGATCATCACATAACTTTTCAGCTCCTCTGCAAACATGGTAGGTTACACATCTTCACAGGAGCAGCAGCAGTTTAAAACAGCAGGGCAGAACAATATTGAGTGTAATTAGGAGCTGAATGTTCTTGAACATTATGCCAAACACTTCCAGCCTCTTCACATCATGATTTATACTTATCATCTGCATTACCTTATTAAAATGAAGTTAAAATAGGCTTTGTCAGACAAACAGGCTTCAGCTCAGTAGTTAATGTATGCTGTATATTAATTGCCAGCCAACTGCCTACAACATTTAGAATGATGCTGAAGTAAACTTAAAAACTCATTATGGAAAAGGAGGGAAATCCTGGTTTGGTATAGGATTTACTGGGTCTTTCCCCTTCTAACACAGTTATTTAGCACAGTAACAGGTCTGACATCCTCAGTCCAGCAGAACATCAGGTGTACTTTGTAAAACTCATAAAGAACCATCATCTATCAACACAGCTTGCTGATGTGATACCATTGTGTGATAGGCAGTGGTCTGTATCATTAAAAATCCAGCTCGTGTTACTAATAGTGAGAGAACACATTGAATTAGGGAAGGCTCATTAAGCTCTCTTAGCTCATGCTTATCTAGAAATACACAGAGATCTGATTCTGTCACTGTTTATATTGTACCAGTTAAACACTGAAGCCTTTCCCCACTCCCTGCATTTGTTGCACTTATTGCTCTTCACTTATATCTTGTGAATTCTTACAAAAAAAAATCAGATACTTGCAGGGCATTAACTAATAGGGTGAAGGAAGTCTTCCATGGCAGGTTAATGCAGTTTTCTATTTGTTAGTGAGTTACTTCCACACAGCTAGAGTAAGTGTAGTTACTTTCTCTGTTGAGAAATCCTAAAAGGACAATACTGAATAAACCAGTTAAAATGACAGACCAGCACTGATTTTGTTCATGTCCTTTATACTCAGGTGTTGTAAAAACATACAACCTGACGTTTCAAGAATGTGATCCTCTACAGGCTGTTTTTGCAAAGCAGATGTGTCCCAACGTACTTAAGCTCCACTCCAGGTAATGAATACAAAAATGTTCTCTTTCTGGAACACAGAATCTTACAGGAGACAATGCTGGTACCATAGTCAGTGCCAGAATCAAAGTCTGATTGGGGCACAGTCAAAAATGGCAAATTCCTAAATCCTGTGTCTTAGTGCTTGATTTTTCACATTGCAGCTTAAGAAATGGAGCTCATTCTGCCATTAATCCCACTCAGTCTAACCTTGAGAAGGGTGTAATATTTGCTTTGAATTCACATCTTTAAGCTACTTCCACCTATGACAACTAAAGCAGAGCTGGAATGTTATAGGTAAAGAATCCAGTGGTAAAAGTACAATTTCTTCAGTGCAATAAGGCAAAGTTCTTACTGCAGGCAAAGGCAAAGAACAGTTCGACTGTAATTTTCCTTAGAGCATTTCTGCCACTGTCACTGCTTCTGGCAGTGTTTTCTTGTCACAAGAATCAGCCATTAAAGGTATACAAAGATCTCTATGTATAGATACTGTGTATTGTGTTTATAAAAAGATTATGTAACTATAAAAAACTAAGCCTTTGAATAGAGTATAGGATACTGAAGGTTGCGAAGAATTGTGATATATACATATGGAAAGGTATCAGATACGTATGTAAGACTGCTCTGGCAGCATACACAGACATCAGACAAATCTGCTTTTGTAATGACTGGCTGTATTTTTAGATGTCTTCTGTACCTATTGCCACAGAAGACAATTAAAAAGATGCACACACAGCAGGGGGTGCACATTTCAAAGGCGCTTTTGCAACCAGTACTGCCCAGGAACTGTTTGTTTCTCATGTGAGTAACAAATGCTGCCTGGGAATCTGCAGCAGGTATTTAAACACTGACTGACATTTTACAGGCTGCTGGCTGATATCATGGTTCACTTCCCAACCAATCAAGAAGAAGTAACTTTATCAGTTACACCAATGAAAGTTTGTTTCAAGAGTTACACCGAGGAGGACACTGGTAAGAATTTCAAAATATGAAACAGTATTGGGACTTTAAAACAGGTAACTAAAAGAATAATAACCAGAGAGTGTGTTTTATGGCTGGGTGAGATTTGTAAGAGGGGGAACATATACAGGGAGATTCCGAGTCCTATTTCTGCGCTTTAGTTTTAATATATTTGAGGAAAGTTAAGTTTTTAAACACCATTTCCTGGTATCAGGAACACCATTGCCTGGTAACCAGGCAGATACTGAGCAGCCAATTGAAGTAAATTATGTCACTTGCCATAGGCTTGAGCACACTAATTACTGTGCTGCAGGAGCAGAAGCATGACAGCAGACAGGAAGAAGGAGATCATTTTATGTCTTGAAAAAGAACTATTTAAATCTGAATACCACAATTACAGAATTGATTTCATTACAGACTGTATTTTAGTAGAAGGGCAATACAGTGTGTTAGCTGGCCTAACAGTGCAGTGCTGCATGCTGCACTCAGATCTCCAGCTGAGATGAGAACAATCTAAGTTCATGGGGTGTGACTTCAGCTAATTTTAAAGATGTAATTGTGTTTCTGAAGTACAGGTTCTTGTATATCATATAATAAAGGGATGCTTCTCATACTTGCTTATGACCAAAGCTGAGGATAATGACCTATAAAAAGATGACTGCTTAGAGCAGAGGTGGGGACTGTGCTGGGAACAGGCTAAAGCAGTGGAGAGCAAGGAGTATTAAATGGTAGAAGATGACTGGAGTTGAAATAGAGAAGAAATTACTGAAAATAAAAGATACTAAAGAGATTACAGTTTGAATTACAAACTTGGTTAGTTTAGAAACATATAGGAGTATTGTAAGAAAAGGTGAAGAAAGAGTAGGTAAAATGTAATGAGATACCAAAACCCCAAACAATCAAGAAGAAAAAGGAGGCATTACAAGCATTGTTGCTGTTGTGTAGCATGCAATGCAATACACTGCCTGCAGCACATATTCTGTATGTAACAAACCCTGTCGTTTGAACACATCATCTGGTGCTGGCTTGGGTTTTTCCACATCCAGGTTTAATTTTCACATACATACATCATACCTCCTGCCCAGACTTGTTCTCATCTGCACATGGTAGGCTCTGCCTCGCAGAAGCTGCTGAATATGTTACAGATCCTCCCTCTTTCTTTTCATGCACCTAATAACAATGAGGGGCTGACCTAATGATAAGAAGCAACAATTGGCACCTTAAACCAAGGAGCCTGTTTCCTGTTACCACTCAGTAACAGGAAGAGATTATAATTTGAAACAAAGAACCTAAATCCACCTTCATTGTCCTCTGATGATTGTCAGCAATTATGATTAACCTGTTAAAGTCATGTGGCACTTTGATCTTCCCATCTATGCAGCAATAAGCAGCTGGTAATATTATTTGTGATGAATGCCTGTATACAAAGCAGACTTGTGAGAGCAGCAGCAGGAATTGGGTTAGATCACACTGGAACATCAAGCAGGTTGTGTTAAAAGCCATTTAAATCTACATAATATAAGTAAACTGAAGATTTTAATTATGAAATAAACTGAGATGAGCTAAACATTTATTACTGTTAGTCACTAAAAATACAATTATTTGCTCAAACTATGCTGATGTAACAACCTCAGGGTTATAATCAGTTTGTTGGGGTCAAACTTGACTCCTTTCTTGTTACTTTAAACAGATTTCTCAAAGACAATGCTTACTGAAATACAACTGAATCCAGATGAATTTGACTACTTCCAGGTTGGAGTCGATTCTGAAGTGATGTTTTGCCTTAAGGAATTGAGGGTAAAGTAAGAACTTGTTTTGAAAATAGAACTTTTCCTATTAATTTGCTTGATTTGACCAGAACAATGCAGGATGGCCCTGGATGGGCTCCATCAAGCCTCCTGACCAGCAGCACTATTGCATCAGCTGGTCAAGGATTAGCTTTAAAACCAGGATCTTCTGGACACTGGGGAGTCCCTCACAGTAGCCTTTGAAAGGCAGCAGAACAGTTTTATCCCTGTGACTGACCTGGAGAAGCGTCATGGCCACAGAAATTCTCCAAGTAGAAGCTTCTTTGACAAAGCCCCAGGCAGGGATGGCAGCAAATGTGTTCTAGAAGCAGTTGACTTTTACCTTTTCTTGACAGTAAACAACATCTGGGATAAACTTAGATTCTAATGTTAAGCTTCTGGTTTTAATGGTGCTTAACCACCCACCCCTTCTTCCCAGGGACTCCTGGTGTTTTCAGAAGCCACCAGTGTTCCTGTCTCCATCCATTTTGACATCTCTGGAAAGTACGTTTGGGAACACAGCTGACAAACTGCAGCAGTTACACCTCTACACTCAGGTTTTGTTACTCAGTATTTAACTGGAACAATAAACCAGAAAAAGCTCTTTTTCTAATCTGTGATACAGGGTTAAATAGCCTGTTATTGTGCAGAAAGCACTTAACATAAGCACAGCATTAGTAAGTTGCCCATGCTGACTAATAAGCACCTATATAGAAGTCACCTGCATGCTTCAGGCGCTCAGTCTAATCACAGGATCAGACTGGTTTGTGTTGGAAGGGACCTTAAAGCTCATCCAGTTCCAAACCCCCTGCCACTAGACAAGGTTGCCCCAAGCCCCATCCAACCTCATTAAAATATACAGTGGTGTATTCTACACTGAGAAAATTCATTATACTAGAAAAGGAAACATTCAAATAAACTGAGAACTTGCCTCTACTTCCATAGCCCAAGATTCACACAGCTGTTATTGCTGGTTTTGCTAACGGTGCAGGGTAGGAAAATGCCCACATCAAGGCAGAAGTGTGCTAACGCAGGCAATGATTTTATTTAGTAGTCTGAAGAAACAATAAGTTTTCTGTTTAAAATACAACTTTTACTGTTGCATGTTTAAAATTAGAATTTGACTAAGTACAATACTGTATAGTATTGTATAACATTTGCTCATTGGTGCATTTAAATCTGCCTCAGGAAGCCATCTCTTATCCTTCAGCAGCAAATACATCACATTTTCAGCTTTTTAGAGGCACATTTTAATCTTTATGTGTAGAGTTAGACACGCTGTTTTCTCCCACAACACGTGTAATTACACATACTGCTTTATGCGTTTAGACCAGTTGCTTTCAGCATTGAAGATCTGGTGCTGGAAGCCAGCTTCATCTTGGCTACCTTGTCTGACATTGACAAGAAGACTACCCAGCAGCAGCCACCCAGCTTTACACCACAGCAGGAAAGGTAACAGTGGGCTTCAGGGGTGGGAGAGGGAGGATGGAAAATTGAAGTTTAAGTGTTCCAGCAAAGCGGATTTAAGATGAAAAGGAGTCAGCTCATTCTTGCAGGGTACTGGAGTCTCTGTTCATAGAACACTGAACTAGGCAGGTTTAGGAACACCTTAGCAGCATGTACAGCAGTAAAACAGTACAAGAGAGCATGCTCTGTACTGGCTTCTGCTTTATTTTATCTCCACAGGGTTACTGCAGTAGGAGGGGAAGGGAAGGTACTTGTTGAGAAACCATTCTAAAGCCATAATGATTTCGCTATCATAAAATAGACATTCTAATGGAAACCCATAAAAGCCGGTTACTGACCTGACCTACTCTCTCCAATCCAGCCCAGAGACACATACAGGGAAAGCTGAAAAAGCCTCCATGGAT
This sequence comes from Agapornis roseicollis, assembly GCA_002631895.1. Classification (NCBI taxonomy): domain Eukaryota; kingdom Metazoa; phylum Chordata; class Aves; order Psittaciformes; family Psittacidae; genus Agapornis; species Agapornis roseicollis. The sequence goes on along the minus strand of NDXB01020453.1, from coordinate 89,816 downwards.
AAAGACAGCAGCATGCAGGCAGACGCTTCCAAAAAGCCACAGAGGAGTGGAAACACTCAGAGCACAGAGCCAGTGAAACCTGGGAGTCCTTTGGTAAAACAGAGAAAAGTCATGCCTGGAGCCACACAGGGAGATGCAACAGGGGTAGGAGGAACAACCACAGCCCATGCAGCGCTGGCAGGAGAGGCAGCAGAGGCTCACTATGACAAGGTGAGGAGACAGCCAGTTGTAATTAGGGTGGAACACCTCAGCTGGTGTTCAGGTACATGTAGCCTGGGGGTTACTACATGTAACTACATTCAATGCTGCCCGTGGCCTTTGAATGGAAGCAGCTCCTACAGCAGTAGAGTTGACAAAAACCACCACCACCACGTTTAATACTGGTAATAGTCACAGGTGACAGGTCTGGTTTACATGGAACTGCTGTAGACTAATAAAGATCCAGAAGTAGAAAAAGCTTCAGAAATAATTAACCCCAAATTCACAGCTTCTGACTTCTGTAATTACTGTATTTTCAGTTCCATTCCCTGTTTTTTGGAGCAGTTTCCCGTAAGGAGAAGGATGCCAGTCACTCCTTCCATAGCCTAGCGACAGCTAGCGACACAGAAGAGGATTTTGGCAATGTACAGAGCTCCCCAATCCTCTAGTGCCACGAAGCATCTGAACCTAAAGACTACTGGGGGTTGCCTTGAAAGATAGAAGGTGGGGTAACAGTGGAGCTGTTCCTGGTTTTACAAAGTTTAGCTGCTGTTCTGCAAGTTAGAGCTTGATGGAAGCTGTGTTCTAAGCTGGTGCAATGCACAGCACTTCATGAATACCTGTTCAGAGTCTGAGAAGCGGAAATCCCACTTAGGACAATGCCTATGTTTTTGCAAGACAAGGACTCAACTCAGCACCAGCTAATTTGTCAGTTCAGGTTAAAGTTCACTCACTGTTCACGTTAACCATCAGCACAGGTCATCCTGAGCCCTTACCTGCTGTCCCAGGGTAAATTCAGGTCACAGCTGCCCAGGCTGGGGGTCGTTACATGTTGTGCAAGAGCAGCTTCAGCTGTTCAGTGCCCTAACACGTTCCCACTGGAGAACTCTGCCACTTGAGGCCAGGTAAGCTCATGTTGGAAAGTTGAGTGCTGGAAAAATGAACCCATCCACCCACTCCAGCACAGCTGCTGCTGGGGAGCAACCAGTCCTTTTACAGGGTGGGTGCAGAGCTGGCAGTTCTCTGAGTAACCAAGTCAGAGGAATGCATTTGAACAAATAAAGGTGATGTTCATGAGGTTTCCGTGCTTCCCATTATTCTTTTCCCACCCCCTGCCTCTTCCACCACAGCTCAGTGGCAGTGTTCCCAAAGTCACCCTGGGATAAAATGCCGCATTTCGCAATCTTTAATTAACCAAACCTGGTAATTCTGCCTGCCAGATCATTAGAGCCCACTTCCATTCCCACAGGGATTTAGGAACACCATATGAAGGTCTAAACAAGAACCCAACACCCCAGTAGCAGTGGCTGTGATCTTTGTGCCACCACCGATACTGCTGCATTGACAAACAGGTTTTGCAGTCAACTTTGCTTTAAAAAGCACATTTTAGTATAAATACTATATTTATTAAATATCTTTACAATTCATTTAAATGTATTTACAGAACTATTCCTGCATAAGTTATACCTCAGACATGAAATTCACATAATCGCTTCTTAGGTAAGCATAGATGATAGTCTCATTTTAACAACAAAAGCATCCTCATTAGATACAGACTCAGATTTGCTTCATTATTCCAGCTATCTTTGTGAGAAGCTCCTTCACGCAGCCCCTTCCTACCCACACAGCTGGGTTTTTCCACAGAGAAGGGATATCCATCCCCAAGAGATGGAGATTCTAAAAATCCTCCACATCTTTGCCAGACCCTCGCCTCTCTCTTCTCTTTGACTCATTGCAACTGCCTGGTCCCAAGATCTGCTTTTTGGGGTTTTTTTAGCCATTTAACCCTCTTCATTGCCATCAAGTACATTTGGAGGGAAGCCGGACGGCGCAGCTCTCCCAAAGATAGCCGTAAAAGGAGCAAGGAACCACAGTTATTCCAATTCACCACATCTCAGCCCTGGTTTGTCCAAACACCTAATAACGCTGCGGGAACCCCAGTTCCCACCAGCCCCGGGTGTTCAAGTCACTGACGTATAAAACTCTTCCTTCAACTCATCACTCCCGATCCTCCAGCTCCTGACCACAACCAGAAACCCTCCGTGCAGCTGGGAGTCAGCTTGTGCTCTGCTCACATGGAGCCATTCCACGGCATGAACACCCTTCTTGTATGCTCCTCTCGTGAGTAGCCACAATAAGCTAATTCCTAGGAAGTGTTACTGCTTCATGCATCGCTTACAAGGATTTTGATAGGATGGGCCCTGTCATTTCCTTTTCCATGAAATATGTTGTGCGCAGACAGCTCAAGTTCATAGGAAGAAATCAGGTTTGATATGTTTCGAGTGCACATCTTAAAGTAAAGGAAAAAAAACCAAACCCCAAAACAATCAAGCATGTGATAAAAATATCAATTCTTTATAATACAGTATTGCTTTATAAACAGATGGAAAAGCTATAAGCTTTACTGGTCTTTGGTGTGTCCGGTGAGGGATAAACTCATGATTTGTAAATCAAAACCCCAATTTGTTCTTAATAATACAAAAACTAGAATCACGGTGTGATATGAGGCAAACGGCTTTGTGGATACTGCTCAGCGGCCAACGGCTTCCCATCGGGAATTCCCGATCCCAGTGCTGCAGCAGCAGAGCACAGCGCAGGGGACGAGCACCTCCACCATCCGCATCCGTCTGCTCTGCAAACGTCTCCCCATGCCTACCTCTAGGAAGCCAAGAGGGGAAGAACTACTGAGGGCTGGGGATGAGCGTGCTGAGAGTGAGGGGTGAGGGTGCAGCAATCCAGGTCTCCAGGGGCATTGCTTGAAAGGAAGGTGAAGGGAGAGAAGAGTTGATCAAATCTGCTCTAATCAAGAAGCACGACATGAAATACTGGAGAGTAAAATGTAAAAGACAGCCAAGATTTGAGAGAGAAACGTCCCTCCCAAGCACGAGAAACAAAGCCCTGTGCTGCAGTGTGGATACATTCCTTCTAGGAGACAGCTGGGAACAGCTTGTTCTGTTGTGGAAAAAACGAGGACTGGCAATTTGTGCAAAGTTCTCCACTCACTGCTCCAGGTAGCACAAAACTCAGGGATTCTTCTTCATTAACATCATCCTCCCCGTACCCTCACCAAAATCAGATTTTGGTCAAGTTAGGGTGGTTAAGGCATTTTGACAAGTAATTACAAGGTGATGTAAAATCCATCGCTAACATGACGCCAATTTAGGAATAGCAGATAAATTACTGAAGAGCTTTCAAATTAATCACTTATTATAACTGAAATGCCTGTTACAAGCATGATGCATTGAAATATAGTAAAATGACATGTACATGGTACATGTTAAATGACCTTAAATAAAAGCTTGACATAGTTACACAAATATACAGTACAAGTCCACAAAAATTCTTTTAAACAAGTTGAGGTAACCTCAAACTTAAACAGTTTTAATACAATAAACCAGGTAGTAAAAACCTCCTCTGGAGAGCAGGTAAGATTACTTACTGACCGAGTTTAACTGCACTCACCTAAACAGCAACATTACCCGACTTTTTATATATAAAAACATGGCTTTAATTTATTTCTACAGACTTTTCTACCAGCAAAAAAGTTAATGGAAAAAAAAAAAACAAACCAAAAACCTGACCAAAAATATATATATCTTTACAGCTATCAGCTTGTTTTGTATGAACCTCAGGAAAGGAAAAGGAAAGCTTGCTGGAAGAGGGGGGGGACAAACGGGAGCTACGGTCATTTGAAGGGAAATGTCATATTGCAAAGTGGCTGTTAGAGAACTGTAAACATCATTAAGGTTCATTCCCCAAACCCTAAACTCGAGTTACTGAAATGCAAGTTTAGCTGATTATTCATTAATAGGTTCTGTACTTCCTGCTGCTGCCACAGCAGAAGCAGAGAGGTGCTTGTCTGTGAGGCAAAGGATCAACTGGACCTCAACGGGTGCAGCACACTCTGTTCTACACGAGCAAGTGGCAATTCTGAACACAAATTAAGCTTCATTAACAACAGCGTCAGCCATCAGAAGCAAGGGCAGAGCTGAGGATGAGCTGCTCTCGGTGCCGCCATCACCCGTGCGGGTGCCATGGGGTCGGATGCTGCAGGGGCCTCAGCTCTGGCCCGCTCAGTTTGCTGGCGCCGAGCTAAAATCTGTACTTACAAAATGACCTAAAATTAAACTAAATTAAAATCCGATACCAGGCCTGTCATGGACAAATGATCTGCAGAACTCCTTAAGATCACAGTTAAAGCACCTGAAATCACAAAACACATTTGCATCCATAGAACTTGAACTAAGTATGGATTTTTGTCTTGGAAATCCCGTACTAGAAAAGGCTCCTAAGGCTGACACCATGGATGGCAAGAGCAGAATGTTTACAGCAGGTAGAAATCTCCTGAAAACCGGAGCTCAGAAACACGAAACCTCAGCTATCACTGTAACAAGACTATGCTTATGAAACTGTGTTCTGTAACACCCTCTAATGAATAGTGAACGTTTCTAGTAAATAGAGGAATATGCCCTCCTGGAGAGGTTGTAACTATTGAATCTAGTTTGAAAGAGGAGAAACCAATTCTACTCCTTTGAAAGGAAGTCACATTTCAAATGCAGTAACAACATGGGATCGATCCTCCCCCTTTTTAAGCTCTGAGACACATGCTTTTCAAGCCTTGAGCTTCTTCATCTCTTGCTGGCGGACAAAGACCAGTGTACTAGGAGAGTGGTTCTTCACACGGGCTTCAGGCCACGAGCTCGAGAACCGGCTGCAGAGCTCGGCTGCGAAGGAAGGAAGGATCCTGCCAGCAGGAAACCAGGTGTGGGGCTGGAGCTGGGGGTGCAAACGGGAGCTGCCACTGCAGGCAGCTCAGTCTGTGTACTCGGCTACTATAGACAGAAGGACGGTGATGTCGTCTGGTTTTCCCCCTGTAATGGAAGAAAAGCAGAACTATTTCATCCAGCCACAGCAGTCACCTTAGAACCTGAGACATTCCCCCATGGAAAGCTCTTTCAATAAGGACAGCTTTAAGCTCTGCTTCCTCCACCTCCTTTCTGAAACACAACAGAGAGTAGCAACAACACCTGACACAGCAAAAAGCGCTCTCCTTTTGAGCTGTGGTGAGGTCAAGCTATGAAAAGGAGCACAGAACCCTCCACGTCGCTGTCAGGCAGCAGAGCAGAAAGCCTGGTTTCTAGCAGGCTGTGAACTGAATGTACAAAACCCCAACATCACTTTGGTACAAGCAGCCTGCAATCAAGATCTGCCCGGGAATTTATACTGCAAACCAAACGCCTCGTGCCGGCACTGTATTACTGCCTATCTTCCTAAAAGCTACTTAATGCTTTTAGCAGTCACTTTTCAGCCTCAGTAGCTACAGGAATCCACTTAACTCTGAGAAACAGCTCACAGAAGAGGTCCCATGTTAGGCAGGAACTCAGACCAGTCCTGTGGACTCAGGAGATCTGCAGGCTCACTACTGAGTGATTGAGCTTTGTAGCAACGCGGAGCCCAAGCTTTACAGCTGCTGCCTCGACCCTTAGGAAAGACACTTACGACTCACTTAAGACTCTTTAGAGTCACAGACTGGTTTGGGTTGGAAGGGACCTTATGTTCTTCCAGTTCCAAGCCCCTGCCATGAGAATGAGGATGGGGGTGCTGATGGTAGAGTACAAGGGTCACAAACTTCAACCACAAAAATAATCAAACCCCAAAGAGTGTGTAGAATCTTGGTTAAAAAGCATCAACAATAGAAACCAACCCCAAAGCCCACCCCCACAACCACACCCCAATCCAAGGAACAAGTTCAAGAGCCTGGAGAGCTCCTCTCAGGCAGGAGGGTACACAATGGATTCAAATCAAATGAAATAAGAATGAGCACTCTGTGTTCTCCATGTTCCAGCTGCTTCCCACAGGAGCTCCCCATGACCTATACTGGGAGCCGGCATCCTCACCAAGCTCAGCACCCCAGTGAAGTGCTCTCCTGCCAAGCACATTTTTCCAGCACCCTGTTTTCCAATTGGATTTGCAGAACAACAGAACTTCACTTTGCTCAAGAGTTCTTAAAGACAGCGAGAGTGGGCGGAGGAGGGAAAATATCACCTTACCTCTCACATTCAACCCATTGTCACATGCGAACTGTGCAAACGGCGACATGTAAGTGGGATCATAAGCCAGCTCGTGAGCTTGCTCAGCAATGCTTCTCGCCGTCTGCTGTATGCTCTCATAGTTGGAGTTCTAAATTAAGGAGAAAAAAGTTCATTCTTATAGGAATAAACCTTACAGTATTGGGAACTGTTCTGTCAATGCACGTCAGTTTCAGGGATCCCTGATCCTTCTCACATTAGGGCACCTTCTCTTCCAAACGGAACCCTCACCATCTTTTAGGCTTTCTATATTTGGATTATACCTGCCCATCCTCACAACTGGAGGCCAGAGCTCATGTTCTCTACCAGATAAAGACTTGGTTTTGGAGGATTTATAGAACTTGGAAACTCCAAAGACTAACACTCAAACAGCCTCCCCTGAAAGCAAGGGGAGATTTGACAGCTCTACTCACAGCTCACACTGGAAGAGCCATCCTTCCCTCACTAAGGAGGCTCTGTTGAGGTAATTATGTTTTCCCTTTAATGCAAGTCTTACTTCTCTGACCCTATTACCCAAACCAACAAGAGCACACTTGGGGGGAAGGGGAACTTTAGAAGTGAGGTAAGAAAACACATCCTGAGCACACGACCTTCCACAGGCTGCATTTTAAATGTTAGGTTTTTCCTGTTTCAGTAACTCCACTGCTTTACTCCAAGGCTTTTCTTACTCAAGAACTCAACTTTTCATATGCAAGCCAACACAACAACCGCTGCTCTTTTTGCTTGCAGCTATTTCAAAATGCCTTCTCACTCCAAGACTCTTCCCTGCAGTTTGGGGAATTAGCGGCATTTCCATGATTAACTTTTGGCTGAACCTCACGGGGAAGTTCAGTGCCTTTCCCAAACGGGCCAAAAGGTGGAGCTCAACCTTCCTCCACAAGCGAATTCCACCTCCAGCCCAGGCCAACTTCACCTCTGCCCAGCGAGAAGGTGGGAGTACAGTGAAGAAGAGCTAGGATCAGGCTACAGTGTAAGTAACAGCCCTGCAGGTCAGTGACCAGCCCACCAGGTCCTTCCACAGGCAGCGCCCTGACACCTTCAGTGCTGCCATTACCTCCACTAACCAGATAAAGCCTCTGTCAGAGCTTGTGCTCACACGTTCCATTTCAGACCCAAACAGTGCACTGAGGAAAGGGGACAGTGATAGTGGGGACCACAGGCAAGGGGAAACACAAGCCTGGCTGATGTGCAGAGGCCTCTCAGACGCTGTGTCTGCCAGTACCCACTGTGTCTGACACCACCTACCACTTACGTAGCCACAGGATAGAGCGGGCAGAACCTTTTCAAAACCACACTGTAATTCTACATGTTAACCTTCTCTGTGTTTCATGCAAAAGTTTCCTCAGGGAGCTTATACATATTGATACCTCCTAAGTATACTTTCTGTAAGTAAACAGCCTTAAGCTAAATATTCTCATCCAAATTAAAATATTTTAATGTATTTTTACTATTTAGAAAGACCATTTGTGGCCACTAACCTGGAAAAGTTGCCAGGAAATAATTTTTTATGGAACATTATCTTGGAGCACATGTAACTCACAATTCACACAGCCCAACTGCTGCAGAATGACTACATGTTTATGACCCTTACAAAAAGCTTCATGTTATTTGTAAGTATGCAGCTCACCCCCTCAAGCCACAAGAGATGCTGTACCTTCATGTGCAAGTACAGGTAAAATACAAGCGCCTGCTCCTGAGCATCTCCCTCTCACCTGCCTCCTCTCCTTCCATCTCTCATCAGTGACCTGGGTAGTTTATGCCCAAGCTGCTGCTTCTGGATCCAGCCTGGGTGCAGATGCAAGAGAGAACCCTCTCCCCTGCTTACACATGGTATTAACTGAAAAGTCTCTTGACAGCACTTCGTGGTGGATCTTTTACATAAAGTACAGAAGTTACATGCATAAAATGTTTGTAACTATAAGGGACACACAGTGTGAAAAGACAGGAGAGATTCCCAATACACACACTTACCTTCAGCTTTTTCAACTCTTGCAGAATCATGTAGTCAGGCATGTTGTCAAACAGTCCATCTGTTGCAGTCAAAATAATGTCTCCAAGTTGGACATCAAATGAAGTACTATCAGCAGCATCAGGGCTGTGAAGATGACAGGTATGTTAGACGAAAGGGCCCCAGCTTTCACCCCGACACCAAGTGATGCCAAACCAACCCATCAACAGCTTTTGTAATTTGCTACTGTTTTAATAATCACTAACCGTGGAGCTTTTGCACTGGCATGGCTTGTCAAGAGAGCTACAACAGAGGAGCTGTGCTTGCAAACAGGTAACGTTCCAGCTATCACACAAAGGACTTGCATTTAAAATTCCCAAATGAACAATCCCGCAAACTAATCTGCTTCACAAGTGGATCTCCATGGAAACCATTAAGTAGAATGGCAGCTCAGGGCTTCCTCCCCACTCATCTGAAATATGCAAGAGGGCTGTACTCAAAAGGCCAATTCATAACAGGAATGGCCAAAACACTTAAGGACTCTGAATCACTTTATCACTTTTTAATGCAATGGAATATGAAACACCCCAGGAATGGCTACCAGGAGACCACAGCCAGTTGGTCTGCTCACACCCAGTACCTTACACAACACCAAGAGGAGAAAATACCCAATTTCACCATGAATATTGCTGCCAAATCTGATTCAGGAGCAGGGCAGTGACAAATCCTTCATTCTTAAACATTCTTCAAAGGTTTTTGAGAAGGGAGGAACTGCTGCATCCGATGCTACTTGACTGTGCCAGAAAGCAGAAGAGCTGCTTTACTTGGCTGATGTGTAGCTTCAGGAAGGCTGACAGAGTGAAGATTGCCTATTCCCATAGATAGCCAAATGTAACATTTAACTGGGACAACAGATGAAGAAGAAGGTGCTGCAGAAGCATTTAGACAACATCCGTGAGCAATAATTAACATCAAGAACAGAGATGAGCCAGAGCTATAATCACGACTCAGAACTGAAGTTCAGGAGCTAATTTATCTTGCCTTTCCATATTGTGTGATGACTCACACTGCTGACTCCAGTGGACATTAGCAATTCTCTTTATGCTTTTGGGTTCTGCCTTTCCAGGGAGGACACAAAAACTCAGAAAAATAAAGGTTTTTCTTTTAGAGCTCTGGAATTACAAACAATCGTTTCATTTTAGCCTAATAAATAGGTTCGATTAAAGATTCTAATTTCAGAGTCCTGCCCCAGCTTCCCCCTCTGCAGTCTTATGATGAAGTAATAAAGCCACATGCAAGAATGGTCAGGAGTTTCAACCACTTCACATTTGCCAAAAGATCATCATCATCTTGCCACTGAAGTCATAGCCCTCACTGCATCAGCACGGGAGTTTCACAGAATCATTTCGGTTGGAAAATGCACTCAAGATCATCAAGCACAAACCTTGTACCAAAAACTTAACTATTACATTCCCTGTATAGTGTGGTCACTCTCCTTTACCATCTCCCTGTATTCAGAAGAGGGATGTCATAGAATATTTAGGGTTGAAAAGGACCTTAACATCATTTACTTCCATCCCCTCTCCTATAGGCAGGAACACCCTGCACTAAACCAGGAAATACATCAATAAGCATACAAGTATTATTTGAGAGCTGTATTTTAACACATATTTGAAAGCTGGGGGTTTAATTCTTACTTAGTATTACTGGCAAGACTTGACTAAGTCAGAGGATGGATCAGCCTGACATTCTTCAGGGAAGACACAAGTACAAGTCTGCCTCTGAAACAACTCATTTCTGTGAACAGATTGTCCTTTCCTAATACTCTCATTTCTCAGCTTGGTGTTCTGCCAAACAGGGTTTTTTTTTGCTCATTTTGCTCAAATACAATATGCTGCAGGAAACTCAGCTCTTTGGAAACACCAGTTAGAGTCACATGTCCCTCTGCTCTGCTCTTGAAGTACCTCAGTGCCAAGATACCTGAATTAGCCTACTCCAGACCAGTGTCAGGAGAGAGCATACAGGGACTGGGGATGAAAGCTCTGGGTCAGACAAGCCCCTCACACAGGACACTGGGCTTTAGGAAGCAGCTTTATTGAGCAACATCTTCCCATGGATGAGAACATGCCTAGTGCACACCACAGACTGTGGGAATATGCCACCATGAATCATCATCATTAGCTCCATAAATTCAGACTGTACAACGATGTATGGTGTTAGGAAAGCACAAGGTGAGAAATGTTCACAGTACCTAAAGACAGGGGCAGGTATAAAACCCCTTGGATCAGGCACATGCTGAAATCCCACGTGCAAAGAGCTTCACAGCAGCAGAACTGCAACCTTCTGGAGCTGACCACATATACAGGTTAAAGTTCCTCTCCCATCTTACCTGTCACTTAAGACAACACCTTCCGCTTCTGGTGGAGCTATGGACAGTTGGAACGGAGTGTTGAAGTAATGCTGCTGCTCATCGGATCGATGGACAACTTCTCCTCCTCTGACTACCAAAAATCCAGAGTCTCCCAAGTTGGCTGTATGTAAACGATGACTTGTCCTGTCTAGAACGACTATACAAGCTGTGCTGCTTCCTGCAAACAGAACATGGTAACTGGAGTTGGCCTTACAGAAACTGTTTAGTCTTTCACTGATTTGATTCACAGTGCTATTATTCAAACACTTCTCAGAGCTCACAATGAGGAATGGAAATAATAATGCCAAAATTAATATCGCTAAAGGCAGGGAAATGCTGGAAATCTTTACAACACAACCTATGATTTTTGCATGGAACTTACTTTTCCTGCTCTGATTTTGGTAAACACATTATGCTGACAAATACCTGTTTTGTTCCACTTTATTTACAGTTTTCCACCCCAACATATGTCAGCACATTCTGCTATAGGACTGGATTTACACAAGTCACATAAAATACTGAAATTCCAAAATCGTTGAGATAACAGAATTCCAGCAGCATCCATACAATGCTGGGTACACTCCACAGTTTCACTCATCAGCTGTAAATAAACCACGCCAAGTAAAAAGCTGCTTGCAATTAAGTATTAGGTGTTGTTGCATTCCTCTTGGCAGAACATCAAAATGCTTTGCTTTGCAGCATGGCTCTGGAGAGCTAGCTGCATGTGTGAAAAACAACATTAATCCTCTCACATCTTCAGGATACCAACTTCACAAATTCAAATGAAACATGTTTCAGAGACAAATGCTATGTCAGGTTCAAGTAGAACAGAACAGGAACATATCTACTTGTCAACTGTGCTCAGAACTATCCCATCCGTGCTTCAGGGCACTGAGGAATTCTTGATTCATTTACTGAGCAGTAGCCACCAGCTGTGCTTGGCTGCAAGCCACAGACACAACTGTACTGCAGAGATACCCATCCACACACACCAAGTCCTCAGCAGTAAACAACAGTCACTTAATTTCAGTATGAAGAACAGCACATCCATCACAAGAACATTCATTCCTGAAGAGGATGACATACAGCTAAGGCATTTCTTCTTGACTTCTACCTCTAAGTTAAGTCTCCATTCCACCAGCTGGTGAACAGTCTTTATTTTCTATCCTAATGTCCTGCCTGTAGGAGTTTCCAAGCACAGCTACATGCTGGACAGACCACAAGCTTGCATTGAGATAAGTTTATGATCAGGCTTGCAGAAGTCCAGCTGGCTCTAGGCATCACCTACTCCAGATGTTTCCCTTCCTAACAGAGGGAGTTCCCTGTAATACACTTGCCCTTAATTTGTTCTCTAGTGAATACAGAGCATCTTCTCCACTCTTACCAAGTGGCAAATCAAAGCAGTATCTTGAGAAAAATTCAGATTGGATATGCCACAGCATCCAAGATTGTTCTGCAGTACAAAATCAGCGTTTAATTAAATACCAGAGTTTCCTCCTATTTCAGTTTTATCTTAAAGTCTTTGCTAGATTCAATTCTGATGAACTACATGTCAAAGCTTAAAACACAACAGCAAGGAAAAGTTAATTGCCTGATGAATCCTTAATGAAGTCCTCTCCCTTCTCTTCATGTCAAACAATCTTAATGTTCATTGCCGTGGTAATTCCAGGGATTTGTTTCTACTTCCAAAAATACTGTTCTCAGATAAAGGAGAAACACCAAGGATCATTAGTTCCAAATTCTAACTCTACTAGCAGAGTGTAACCAGGAGGCCATGTGTGGAATGCAGATCTTGTGACTCAGCATATGCTGCTTTTCAGCACTTGAAAGGTCAAGCCAAGCAGCACTGCTTCCATCTACAAAGCCGTTGTGAGAGCTCTCACCAGTGGCCCACTTTGTGGATCACTTACAGCTACAGCTGCTTTGCACAAATAAGCACTACTAAACACACAAAATCCTAAGGTAATTACCGACCACTGCTATTTTAGTGATACTTAAGGTCACTTCTGAGGTTCCAACCTATTCTTTAGGCATATAATGCCAGAACATCTGTTCCAAAGCTCAGCACACAAGTTAAATATAGCTTACACAGCACTCCTCTGGCATAGAACTTTAAGGTCAGGTGAGAAGCATGCGTATCTTGCAGGGTGACACTTTCTTAGTGCAGAAGAGGTCACATGCCCTTTAGAAAAGAATCCTGTTCTCAAGGCTGTCAGCAAAGCCCAAATGTTACCTCTCTATCTGCTCACCATTCCCAAAGCAGCTGGATGCCTTGTCTAAAATCAAGTTTGACACAGAATATGCCAAGCATCTACTTGAGTTTGCTTTCCAAAAGGCCTGTAATGAATCCCCCACAAGGAACTGTAAATATACAGTGCCAGTGACTGTATGTTCTAAATGACTTAAGCCAACAGATTAGGTTTAAAGATCATTGGACATAAAAGGCAACAGGAACAGTAAGGCAAGGAATGAACAGAACTGTGCCTGATTATCATCAGAAGATATTTCTGCTTGCATAGCTTGAGCAAAAAGCCACAACCAACCATGGGCAGTTTTCAGCAGAGAAATGCAATAGAGACATGCAATAGAGAGCACTAGTACACACGCTGCACTTGAATGAGTGCATACTAAGGCAAACTCTCTTCTCTGTGAGTACTCCTGAATAACCACCCATCACACAGGTTTCAATACATGCACACACATTCCCCGTACCATTGAATGAATCAAGACAGTTTTTAAACATACAAGGGTGCTACCAACACAACTTCATTGCTGTGTTCTTTGGGTAATTAAGAGAAATACCTGCAAAACTGTTGCAGATGCTGGTAATATTAAAGCAACCTTGAGTAAGCACATCTAAGTAACATACAACAACAATGATCCAGTTTATGTATTTGTGTTCTCTTACCAAGCAAAGGTACTTTGTTCTGCAGCAGCTCACAGTAACCTGCAGTGAGAATCCCAACAGGGTTACTTGGTACAAACCGTCCTTCTTTTACTAAACGTTCACACGTTCGCATTAGAGTCCCTGAGAACTGAGAAGGGTCGACCCCATAGTCTCTCCAGCCACCTACACCATCTGCCACCCCTAGAAGAAAACACAAAACCAGAGTTATAGGAACAGAAATGGTTTCCAGAACAAGGTTTTTAATTCTTTACATCGCTCAATGATATTCAGTAACTAAAAAGTACGACACGGCCCCTGCTTCAAAAACATTTTTATTAAGAAAAGGAAACTCTAAGCATTTGTAAGGACTTCTGACATCAGCTCCCGCGCAAAAACCTAAATATATAATCTGATTTGCTGGAGAGAAGGTAAAAGTCTAATGCTGAGGACTCTGAGGGGAGGCTGACTTCACTAGAGACCAAGCAGTTGGGAATGTGGGGGGAAGAAGAGGCTTCAATCCCATTAAACTTTGACCAGCCCATTAAAAAGAAATGGTTTTATTCAATTCAAATGGGAAGGCTGTTAAGATTTTAACTAGTACAGAAATGATACAGAAACTCTTTCTCTTTATTCAGTGTCCCATAATTCCTTCTCAAGCTATGTGCTCATGAAGGACACCACTTTCTATTTTGTAATATCAATTTCTGTAGAAACTAAACTTCCATTTGAGGCATGTATACAAAACCCACACATAACCAACACAGTGCTGGGACCTACACTTCCCAAGGAGAGTCTGTTGCCTACAGCTTCAGCCAAGCAAGAGTGTGAAAACTGACTATGATGCAGTCCGTTTTCATTCCGTTATTCAAAACTACCTGGGTATCAGAAAATTGGTTTTGCCCAAGCTTGGGAAGCTGCCAAGCAACTGCAAACAGTGAAGATGCACATAGGAAAGGGGGGTGGTCAGAGGGAGATAAGCAGCAGGTATGACATTCTGGGGGCTGGCTGGCTGAAGTATCTTGAAGCTCCTCAATTGGCCTTCATGATACAAGTAAAATACTGCCTGAAGGAATTATTTATGAGATAAAAATACCTCTACTTGGATATGTTTCCAAGAGCCTTTCTGATCCTCAGCATTTAAGGGACTGATCATTTCAAGTGCAAGTTTCCGTAACATAATAAAGTAAAGTAGCATGTTCCTGATGAAAGCACAAAGAGGCAATCTCAGAGCTCAGACTGTGCTGAAGAACAAGCGTCCTCAGAAAAAGAACACCACTACTAGCAAAGGCATGAAAATTTGCCCGAGAGGGTGAAACTGAGTTTGCCTCCTGTACAAATGCCCTTCACATCAGACACCGACTGAAACTGAGACGGAAGCTTTAGAGCTGCCCTTGGCACGATAATCTGACATGAGGTTATGGCCAGATTCTGAACAGCCTATCAACATTAATCAGATTTCTCCCAAAAATAGTGCACAACCTTTTAGACGCCTGCTTTGGCTGTTTGTGTTCTTAGAAGAATGCTGCCGGAATGCAGATCCTGTATTCACCTCTCAGACCCAGGAAGAAGCTAATGCAAAAGCAACCCTGGCATTCTCGGAAACGCCTTTTCTGGTTTCTTCAAGAAGAAAATAATCCTCTGTACAGGTCCCACGACTTCATCTTAATGCTGGATTAACCCATTGTTTTCTGCTGCCACACAGACAAGTCTAGAGTAAGAGATCATTAACAAAGAAGTAGAAACTATGCTTCAATTTGGATAATGATGCTTGCTTCACATGAAGGTTTTCATGCTCTACACTAAGTTTTTCCCTTTAAGGTGAACACAATCCAGATATAGTCTTGCTAGCTGAACACGGCATTGCTTCACTGACAGCAGGGTTACTGCAATGAGAAAATGATGTTTGACAAGAACTGCCCAAAGCTTTTTGGTTCCCAAGGTTACAAAACAAGCTCACTAGAAGTTACGGAGTTCCCTCAAGCAATCAGTAAACCATGTGCACATGAGTCTTCTTGGGAAATATTTTAACAGCAACACCAGAGCACTAATATAGACTACAAGAAAGCAGTCTCAGCAAGCACCTGGTAAGGTTAATTATCAAAGCCTCTTTCAATTTTTCAAGCAAAGAGTATGCCACCTGTTTTTCTTTGCTCGCTTCTTAAACCAGGCAGGAAACCTGAATCCACAATCATGGCAGCACACTTCATACTCTATCTTGAGCCATGAAACAGCTTTGTCTGTATGCCTTCCTCTCTGCTTTTTGCAAGCTATAGACAGCTGTATGTACATTCTGCTACAGCCTTCTACAACAATTACCCTCTAGATGGTCCAGAAGTGGGTCCTTGACTTAACTTTGTACCACACTTAAGAGAACAGATTGTCTGGTTAAGAAGCAGCAAGACAGATGTGCATTCCTTCTCCATCCTGGCACAGATGCAAATGAGACCACTACATCAGCAGCAGGCCCCAGAGTTGCTTTTACTGTAACACTTCCACTGCATCCCATCAGGTCACTAACTCATAAACCATCCCCGGCACTTATTTCCTGCTCTTGCCCAAAATGGACAATGTGGGGTTTTACAAAAGTTTGGGGTCGGTTATGTTCCCCCTCTTTTCCTTTTAAACTTCTCCTACAGATGATAGATCAGTTCATCTAATTTAAGCTAAATGACCTTGTTGGCTCCCAAAGCATGGCTCACAAGCACTGCCAGAGCAGTCAAATGCTTCCTCCTGCTCCAGCATGCAGCCAGGAGTTACTGCTGCCACCCAGACCCACAGCAGTACGCACACAGAGCACATTCAAGCTGCCCTGCATCACACAACGCCACCTGGAAAACATCCATCTTTACTGGTTTTGCCTTAAAATAAGATTTTTACAATCCCCAAGGTGTTGAGCCATCCTGTCCTACCTTCAGTGTAGTTTTAATATAAAAGCAGTCTCTTTACATTCTACATTCTCAACATAAACTAATGGGGTTTATGGGAAATGAGTATGTGATTTTAAAACAGACTGAACAAACTGCTACTGACATAGATGAAATGTAAATGAGAAAGTTTAAGAAAACTTTGCAACAGGTGCTACACAGCAAACAAGAAGCAAAACTGTCTGTGAGGTATTTCAAATGCCAGAAGCAGCAAGAACTGAAAAATGGATTAGTTTTTAATGTAATACCATGTTTTCCCTCTGTCAAGACATACTGCTATTGGCAGTATCACTGCCATGGAATAATGCCAAGCTCTATTTCTATTACCTTTGTCTTCATCGAACACAAACTCCACTGTAAATATCCACAATTAACTACTGTTCTAACAAGTGAAAAAGTTTACTCACGTTTTCATTTTCTTAGATTTCACTATAAAACATTAAATATTGTCTTCCAGTACCCATCATTTAACTTAAAATAACCTTCTTACAGGCTATGAACCACAGGACACTGCAAAAATTGCACTCTACAACCCTGGCTTTTTTTCTAAACTATTTAGTACATCAGAAAGTTTTACAGAAAGACTGTTTCTTTGGATATTCCCTGTTCAAACCCACACAGGAGTTAACACACATGTCTGTGTGACACAGTGAAATGCCTGCATCCAGATGAACCACTGCTGTAAATAAAGCAACTGGAAATTTCACAATAAATCACTTCAAAAGCAGGAACCTTCTCAAGTCTTTAACTGTATCACGGAGACCTTTCAGAACCCTTTCAGAGTTAACACTCCACTGCTGGAAAACACAAATGCTACTGCCAGATTAAATACTTGCTGCATGTGTCAGTCTGAAAACTGGCTCTTTCTGCTTTCTTAAGGATTTGGTGTATCAAGATGTCTCAGCAAGACAAAGTTGCAAGGAAGTTTCAAAGACAAAGCTCAAGTCACTGATGCTGCAGCACCACAGCAGTGCAAATGAAGACAGGAGCAGTGAAACTTGTTAAAATTCACTTCAAAATGCTAAAAGCATCTGGGATAAAATACCAGTTGAAATGCAAATGTGACGTTGTTTTGACTGCCACCACAGGAGGTTAACTGCCCAGGGAGCAGCCAGCTATGCCAACACTAGTAACATGTGCCTTTCACCACAGCTTTTGTAAGTCAGATTCAGATGGTGTATCTAGTTCAGAGCAAATATAAACTAAGCAGGCTTAAAGTTCAGAACAAACCCTGTTTAATATAACTAGTGTTATGCATAGAAGTTCTGGCTAGTGAGCAAACTAAGCTGCCCATGGCCAGAGCCCAAAAGCATCACCCTGTCCTAAAGATGAATACTTTCAAACATTGCATCAGCCATGGATAATCTTCACATACAGAAGCACCTCGCAGGCACAGGGATGCCAGCAGGAATTGCCCTTGCATGCTCCACAAATAACTTTGTGAGACACTCCATATATCCCACTGAACTTTCAGTGTCTTGAGATCCTTATCTGAGTTAGCAACAAATCACTGATAAAGAACATCATAAGGATGTATTTGTGACTGCATTTATTCCACATCACATATAGAAAGGCTAAAATGGTAACAAAGTGCAACCTGTTGCACTACACAAGTTGTAAATTACAGCACCTAATATTTGTCAACATACAGAATTGAGATAAACCGATTAAGATTTCTTGCTTTATCAGCAATGAGATAAATCACACACCTTAGGTTCTCCACCCCATGAAGTCACACGCCCAGAGCCAGCACCAACTCTCTTACCAGCTCTACCATCATGAGATCCCAATTAGAGCCAAATGGTGTCTACTCCCCACTCCCAAGGTTTTGACTGAGAAATAACCCAGTTAAATACAAATCCCTGAAGGCAGACTGTGTGTGACTGACAACTAGTTACAAAGGGAAAGGTTACTTATTCACACTGAGCATTTTAAAAGTTACAGTAGACCTTAAACTACCCTTGCATGAAATACAAAGGTTTTGGAAGAATAACTGGCTAAGTTATAATGAGGCACAACAAGCAAGAGAGACGTTGTAGAACAAACTGAAGGAGAAACAATGAACTGAAAATATTAAAGTATGCATGTACTCTGAGGAAAAAGTAGGGGTTCCTTATATTCTTCCCCCCTGCTACAATAACTCTGTTGCTCCTGAAATGGATCTTTACCAGGTAGATCTCTTACCTATTTTATTTAAGCCTGAGAAGTTGCTCAGTGGATTTTGGAAGCTACAGATGAACACTAGATTATTAATTTCTGGATGTTTTATGAGAACTTCCCTACAAAGTTGTAACTATTTAATCTCTCAAGGTGTTGAGCAACCATGGACCTTATTTTCACAGCTGAACTGCTACTGGCAGTTGGCACTTAAATGATGAATTGGAAAGTACTGCAGACAGACATCAGTCAACCTGCACTGAAATTACCTACAGCACAAACAGTCTGAGGCTCACAGTATTAAGTGTGGATGAAGCAAAGTAAACAGCAGATTTCTGCAACATTTCCTACTTAAACAGGTATGATTAACACCTCACCTACTGCACTGTGCTCAGCTTCGCTTATTTTTATTTCCTTCTGTGATTCCTGACAGAATCTGATCTGCTCATGAATGGAAAACTGTCTGCTACAGCAAGTACCAAGAGCACTTACAATTAAAATGTGTTCAACTGCAAATGCTGATCAGAACATGTTGCGTGCAATGTCCTTGCAGACACTGTGGTAAAGAATAACCAGATTGAAACTAGGTTCTTGAGAAGAGCTGCCACATTTCTAAGAGGTTACAAACAGTCAGTGCTCCTGAAGAAGAGCACTGCTGACATTTGGATCAGCTGAACTGACTGACAGTGGATATCATTGTTAATGGGGAGCTTTCTCAATCTGTAGTTTCTCTACAAATGACAGTACTTATGCCCCCACGTTCAAAAGAAAGCTTCATCTGGCCTACTACAAGCTAAGACACATACACAAGTTCTATCACATCACTGGGTACTCCCTTTAAGTCGTCCCAAGTTCTCCTGCCAGAGTAGGTGAAAGGCTACTCTAAAGCAAGCAGACAACTCACCTCCTTCAGTGTGGTAAATTGTGATACAGCAACAATCTCTTTAATAGGTACGATACCAAATAAAACCACTTAACAGAGTCTTACATGACCTTCAGGCATCAGAGTCCCCTCCTCCTCTACAGTTGCCAGAACAACTTTGACATTTCACCTACAAACCCTTTTACATCTTCTAATTCACTTGATTACAATGAGACCAACAATATTCCAGGGGCTTTGGCACTCAAGTTTTACACATCTCTTATGCAGGCTGCTGACAAACCTGACTTTCCAATCAAGTGCAATTCCTTTCAGTTTAGAGCAGCTGCGCAAAAATCCTTTAAAAACCCAGATTTGCAGCAGATACAACAGTTGAAAAATTTTAGCTTTGCAGTGGACAAACACCATGCTGCTGCCAGAGGGGGTTTTTTCTACTACTGCTAGGGGACGGAAATAGTTTGGAAGACTTGTCAAGTCCCAGTGGCTACACCCAAACTTCTGCCAGCACAGACATTGTATAAGTGATGCTGTCACGGGATGCACAGTGGTTGCTGTAGTGTTTCAATAATGAGTCACACGACAGCTTGGAAAATCCATAAAAACGAGCAAAGGCATCAGGAGCCTGATAAGGCAAGAACAAGCAAGAAAAGGCAGATCCCAACAACAGAAAAAAACTGTCACCAGCATTAAAGGGCTCAGAACTTGCAAACAAGCTTCACGTTTAGATTCATTAAATAAGTGAAATGTTTATAAAAAGTGTTTAAGTTCATTTTTTAAATGTGTGGTTTGCTCCCTATGCTCTGAAAATTCCACTTGCACGTGGATTAGGAAAAAACAAGGGTGCCAGTTTCTGAAGAGCTTTGGTTTTCAGCTCTGAAAACAGTGTTTCTGCTCTCAGAACTCAAGGGCATGCCTTTAGACCTGAAGTGGCACATGACATCTATCACATCTCAAGAAAGTATTTGAATATCCTGAGGATCTGGACAACCAAGACCCTGACAGTGAACACACAGAAAGATACAATATGGTATGAGCAGCAGGAAACATGGGCCTGAATCATAAACTCTAGAGATTAATGTTGGTAGTAAAGCCACTTCCTTTTCTCAGTGATCCCAAAGGAAACACCCTGGTTTTGAATTTCTTGTCTCTCGAGGTGCCCAAAATGGGAAGAAAACATCCAAATTTAACAGGTACTTCCTAGACCACAGTAAAAATAAAAGTCAAACCCTTGAGGCTTCAAGTACACCAGTAACAGGCCTCATCAAGCCCTTAACTACTATGGGAGGACTAGAAACAACGTTAATCTTCCTAAGCTTTCTGTCGATCTTACTGTGAAAGGATGAAGCACAGAATGGAAGACACTGTTAAGTTTTCAGCCTTTAGACTACACAGTATACACAGAACAAAAGAAGTGTTTAGCATATTTGCATGTGCTATACACACTTTTGTTTGACCTAAGAAAATGAATCCCCAAGCACTCAAGCCAAATGGCTGGGAGTAGCTCTTTCACTGTTACACCACACCCATTTCCATCCCACACAGGCATGCTTCCCATATACTGGTTGTCGAAAAGGATGGCACAGAAGAATGTTAAATTCATTGTCTGGCATGGCTTTGTCACTGATGACTACCAAGGCAGGATAACTCCAAGTGATACACTTGGAAATTTACTGTTCTCTACAAGCACTCTCCCCGTGTCTAGTGTTTGCTCCAGCTGAAGCCTTCATTAAACTAATACTGAAAAATGAAGCTTGAAAAGCAACAGCTCAGCTCAGGCAGATCTGCTGAGGTGCAGAGTCGGGCAGGTATTGAGTTTGGAGAAAATTTATGAGGCTCTTTAAAAAAATAATCGTTAAGGAACCTCACATTTGTGATGAGAGTAACAAGAATTAAAGGCAGGAACACTGGTGCTGAAACTTTGCAGCTGGTTGAAAAAAGGAGAGCAAAGAGATGACTGTGGCAGCAGAAAGAGTAAACTGTGTCTGTAAAATTAAGGACTCCAGATGAAGAAAAAGCATCAAGTTGGACTGCATCAAACCCCATCCTGAGCATTACTGTTTGCAGAATGTACAGTGATCTTGGGGGTTTGGAAGGTGTATTTAGAAAATCCATAAAGAACTAACAGTTTTACAGGGGAAAACCCAACCCAACAGCTTTTCTATGTAAATTATTTTCTCCTTGGTGCTTAAAATATACTGGTCTGAAGCCTTCTTTGCTGTTTGCTCCTAAAGTGGAGCTGCAATTCTGTTTGTTTTCAAGTCACCATGAAAATTAATGCAAAGCCCAACTTAGAAACACAATTCTCTGTTGATTCCTGCAGGAAGACAAGCTGTAGATCCACATATGGCAATTACCAAATATGGCCAAAACCCCCTAAACATCATCAAATGGACACAAATGTACTTACTTGTAAAGGAGATCCTGTATTTCTCTTACGGGCAAATCCTGATTGCTCAGTTATTTATCAGTGCTGGCCTAGTCTGAACTTTAAAGGCAGGCAGTCTCAGTCACATGCTAAAGTAAAGTTGTCTAACAGCTAATCTGAACAGCAGAAAGTTTCTCTGGAACAGGCACAACAGAAAAGATGCTCAGTATCTCACATGCACTGACCTTCAAAGCTGTAGCATCACCCTTAAGAGTAGCAGCTCACTGGAGAATAATCAGCAATACTGTCAACTAGCACCAAGTTACAGCTTCCGGAAGAAATATCTTAGCATGAGAGCGCAACCAGGCTGCGGGTGACAGCACTGGCTTGTGAAGAGTCCCCAACACAAGACACTGCAGTGTAATCCTACCAGGTTTAAATTAAAAGATAAAAATGGCAGGAGTAAAAAGCTTTTTCTTTTTAATGTCAAAGTTCTGATGAAAATTTACTTCTGTCAGTTGCTTGCAAACTAATTTATGCAAAGTGTCAGTTAGCCAAAATCAATCTTGACTACACAGGAAAAAGGTCAAGCACTGTCAAAAGAATGCTGTTCACAAACCAAAGATTCCACTCATTATCTCTAATTATTCACTACTCCTAAAATTTGAACCGTTCAGATTCATTTCACCTGTGAATCCAAACAAGAAAGTGCAATCAAGACAGGCCAAATACTGAAACTGCAGTTTGACATTTGAAGCTAGTCTCAATGTCACTTTGCCTTTCACTTGACAAGGACACAGCACATGCTAAATATCAGGAAGTGTCCGTTTCAATGATCTTTTCTTGGTAAACGCAATGCATACACAAAAGGCTTGGTTACGGTTTAAAGGCACACGGAAAGTGAAACATTACACGCCGTTTCTCCAGCTTTTGGAGGCACCAGGCCTAGCAGGCACCTACAGGTGAGGTGTCAAGGCTGGGCCTGGGCACCCAGCACCCCGTCCCAATGTGTGTGCTGAGCAAAGTAGGTGTTGTGCTGCGGCAAAGAGTATAAAAGCTTTCTTCTAAAGCTAAAATAAGAGAACTCGCACTGACATTTACAGGCGGAACCGCTTTGTCTGCAGCCGAAGGCTGAGCCGCTCTGCCATGTGCGGCTCTCACAGGAGGCCGGGACACCGCCACCAACGCCTCCCCAGCTCCCCGAGTAGGGCTCGCCAGCACTCACCCAGCACATCAGCCGACCGGTGCCGGGCCACGAAGCAGGCGTCGTCTCCGTAGCACATGCCTTTCTTGAGGATGCCCTTGCGGAAATCTTTGCCAAAGCCACAGCTGGCTGTCACCAAGCTGTAGTCACGAGAGTCCGTCTGCGAGAGGCCGCCCAGGACTGCCCGGGCCACCAGCCTGCCATAGGAGAGCACCGAGAACATGGCGTGGGGCGCCCAGCAGCCGAGTGCCAGGAACGCGGGGAGCCACCGGCGTAGCCGCCGCCTGCCCTGCGAGCGCCCGCCGCAGGGAGCCAGCCTTCCCCTGCTCGCCGGCCGGCTCGGCTAGCCTCGCCTCGCCTCGCCTCGCCTCGCCTCGCCTCGCCTCAGCCCGCGCTGCCCCTCCTCAGCCCGGCCCCTCGCCCTCCCCCCACCGCAGGCAGCCTCACCCCTCCGGGCTGGCTCCCGCCCTCACGTCCCGCGCGCCGGCCCCTCACGACCGGGCTCGCCGGCAGCGGCCCCCGCCTTCCGCACACAATATTCCCCCCCCCCCCCCCCC